>JBCNJP010000063.1:72221-86500 GCA_039602395.1 Deinandra increscens subsp. villosa | reverse complement strand
TGAAAAGCCTGATGGAACCATGAACTTTTTGGATAGACTATGGGTACCTAGCCTCAGAGACTTGAGAAGCTAGTGTTTGATGAAGCCCACAAATCAATATATTCCATCCACCCAGGGATCCAACAAAATGTATGTGTGAAGGAGTTATACTGATGACCAAATCAAAAGGAAAAATCCAGACCTTAAAAAGGTACGTTGCGTAGTTATGTGACAGATTGTCATCACGCAAGACAAACCTAGACAATGTTTGAGACAACTATTTCCCAATCGTCGAGTTTCCTTATTGCAATAGATATCGCTCGAATATTCAAGCCGCCCTTTTTCGAAGGCTTGTATGGAAGAAAGTTTCATTCGCCCCTTCGCTGGACCGAAGCCAGTAACAGTCATCTGACTGGTCCAGTGATAGTTTATGAAACTACTAAGGAGACCTTTCAATTTCTGAAAGCCATAGGTAATCTCCATAAGAACTACGTTAACACTCGACACGAACCCTTAGAATCTATAAAGGGTTCAAAACCTTAATGGATTATGTCTCAGATGGTGGTAACTAGGCCTGGAAAGCTAGGTATTCTAAAACCTCATCGGTCCCTTTAGATCCTGGAACGAATTGGACCAATGACCTACAAACCCATCTTGTCTAGAACCTATTAAGATCTTAGACTGCAAGACCAATAGACTGGAGCCAAATCACATTTCCATTATTGTTATCATTAGAAATCCCGGAACCAAGGAAGATTCCGTCCGGTAGCGAATCAATCTAAACTTTTCCATAAGCCATCTTGTCCCCGTTACATTGCATATTCCAACGAAAACTGAAAACTCAAGTATGAGCAAAGCTTAGGCTGATCATGTAAGGCAAATCACAATTGTGGGTGCACACATAATTGTAATTTGAACTGCATGAAAATCCTGGTAGAGCCCATTCATGAGAAATCCTGACTTGTCTAGAAACCTTCATACTGAAAACCTCGTTCATCCGTGTGTCAATCCTCATTCTTTTATCAGACTATTGAGAATTATCTGCCGACAATCGTCGCAAACCCTTATCCTTTAAAAAGGGTGATCGCGTCATGTTAAAAGTGTCACCTTGGAAAGGTGTCATCAGTTTCTACAAACGAGGAAAGCTTAACCCTCGTTACATTGGTCCAATTGAAATCACTAAGACAATCGGACCAGTAGCTTACCGTCTATGCCTTCCCGTATAGTTAAGTCGTTTACACGATGTCTTTTACATTAGTAATATCAAGAAATGCTTGTCTGATGAAACGCTTGTCGTCCCACTTGACGAAATTCAAGTTGACGAAACACTTCACTTTATGGAGGACCCTCTCGAGATACATGACCGATACCTTAAGTAAACAAAGCATAACCGCTTTTCCATTGTCAAAGTGCGCTGGGACTCACGGCGAGGTCCAGAGTACATTTGGGAACGCGAGGCTCAAATGCATCGGACATATCCTCGTCCTTTCGGAAACGTCACAAACAACCAGTGATCAAGAACTGAATTTCGGGACGAAATTCTTCTAACTGGGGGAGAATGTGACACCTCGTCCGAAAACCTAGGTCAAACCTCTCTCATTTGACTTTTTAATTAAGTATTAATGTGCATTAACCGATCTGATTTCTGTTTAAACTGTTAATTACTGTGTCTGACTGTTAACTGATGACGTAAACCTAATCCCGTGTTTGTACTAGAAGCGTATACCCGTAAATTTCATAGAGATTCCATGGATTAATTATGGAATTTCAATAACAAGAAAAATAAATATAAAATGTACTTTTATATTTTATCTGGAACTGGAACTGGAACTGGTGTCGTACGTTTATATAACCGACACAGCAAACTGATAAGCGATCGTATGTTTAAAACTATTCGGTTTTAAACAATCTGGACGGTCGAGCTTAAAACTGTTACGAACTGACAAACCTGTAAACGTTTACCGTAACCCGTGTACAAAACTGAAAACTATATCCGATTTTAGAAAAATTGTTATAACCGACTCGAACAATTATTTGTATGAAATAAAAACATCGCAAACTGAATTCGTTGTCAAGACTTAAGCCTAAACCCAACGAACACCCAATTGGGCCCGACTTGGCCCAATAGGCCCAATAAGCCTAAAACAATTAAACCGAGCCCGAAACTTTGACCTGTTACTCAAACTTAAAAATCCGAACGATTGTGACGATCCGGAAACTTATTCGATGCATAACGGGCCCGGGCCTCGATGCGGCGTCCCGTTTGGGCCCGTATGGCCCATAACCGACGGACCGCCCCAGTTACATTTTCGTTCAAATGTTCTGGCCCAAAATAAAGCCCAAAGTCCAATGGGTTTATATTTATATATTGAACCCATCAAACTTGTATTAATTTTTATAAAATGATTATCACCTTTTATATTTTTATAAAAATTAGTCATGGACTTGTATTAATTTTATCCATTAGATAAATATAAAAGTAAGGGGTTATTTTATTTCTCAAGTCTTTTATATACTTTATAAAAATTTTACAATACAAAACCATTTTCATTAAACATGACAAGTTTTTTTTATTTTTTTATAAACCAAGAATGATTTTTTTATAAATCACCTACATGTTAAGTTTTATAAAAATGTGAGTAGGAGACACTTTTAAAAATTGTGGGAGATTACTTGGCCACCTTTCCCTCCTACTCACCTCCTTCTAGCCCTCATCATTGGGGAATAGTGTTGCAAGACCCAACACTCAACATCACCACAACCTTCACCAACCCTCATCTCACATCTCCTCTTTTTCCTCCCCCCCCCCCCCTTGACCGGCTCCCTCTTCTCTCTTCCTCCCTGCCGAGAACAGCCATCACCACCACCATTCCCAGCCATCGCCACCTTCACCCTAAACTACCACCACCATCCCCCTCTTCCTCTTACGTGAAACAACAACACACCACCACCTTCTTCTCCCCTCGGAACCAACACAGTCCACAGGCCGCCACCCCCTCTTCTATCCTTTTTTTTTCCGGTCGCGCAGCACCACAGCCACCGCCACACTGCTGTGGTCGAGAGCTGCTGCGGTTGCGGTGCTCCTACAACCGCTGCTGTTCACCACCGCAAGCCACCCACAACCCTGCTGCTATGCTGCTGTTGTGTGCTCCTCTCTGCCGGAATTGCTGCTGCCATAAGCTGCTGCTGTTGTGCTCCTCTCTGCCGGAGCTGCTGCTGGACCTCCGCTGCTGCAGTCGTGAACCACCCACAAGCCACCACCCTTCATCCTCTTTTCTCCTCGGCAGCCAACAACAACCACCCCGCCACCTTTTCTTTTCTTCCTTGTCCTCGGCAACCTGCACACACCCCCACCGTCGTGACTGCTGCTGCCACCAGACCAGCCCGCCACTGCCACCATGGGCTGCTGCCGCTGCGGTGGACTGTAGACCGCCACCCGCACGACCACCTTTCTTCTTTTACTCGGTTTGAACTCCACTCTTTTGTGAGTCCTTTAAACCGTTTTTTTCATGTTTTTATATGTTATTACCGTCCCAAATGAACCGTAACGTCTTGATAATCGACCCGTTAAAAACCCGACTTTTCCTAACGATCAAAACACTTAAACTGAATTCTTTTGTTTTCTTTAAAACCTTAATATTGTAAGGGTTGAAAATGTGTTATGTGGTGTTTTTAACATATGGAAACCAACTCAAGTAACTTGTTAATCAAATATGATATTCTCATATTTGTCTAACACAAAAATATTAATAAATATTACTAGCTTAATGGATTAAATAAATCATTTGGTTAGTTTATAACGTTATATATTTTTGCATGGTTATATTTGATTGATAATCTTATTGTTAGTATGTTATGATGACTAGAACTATCATATGGTTATGTTGGTAAATTATCATGTTTTAATGTGTTCTAAATTGCTAGAAATTGTAATTATGATTGTTATTGTTAATCATCATAATTATGGACTAATGTTGCTAATGACATATTATCATGAACTAATTTGGTATTTAAAAACCCTTATGGACTTAGTTTGGACATTAGATGTGTTATATAAACTTTGGACATAAAATGATAACTTAAAAACATTTAAATGGATTTTTATGGTTAAATATTGAAATTAGTAATTTTATAAAAATTACTTGGATTTAAACCACAAGAATTCACCATGAAACATAACTTATATAAAATGGTCACATTTTATAAAAAAATATAATTTCTAAGAACACAAGACTTAAATGCTTGTCTTAGATTTTATGAAAATAAAATGGATAAAAATATATATAAATATATTTTATATCAAAAATGATAAAACAACTTATTTATGTCACTTGACATAAAAAGTATAAATCTTGGATTTTATACAAAAAGTGAAAATGTTTTATGTTGAGAATATCCTATAAAAAGTCTTTAAATTTAAAACTCTAACTTTATTTGATAAATAAAGTTATTTAGAAATGATTTTGTAAAAATAAAATCAAAAGACTTATAGAAACTATGAAAAACATATTTTTGATTACTTTAAATAAATCAAAATAATCAAAACGTTTTAACCGGATCAAATGTTTATTTTTAAACGTTTGGAATTGAAACAAAATCTTTAAACGATTTAAAAATGTTTTACGACGTAATAAATCGTAAATAGTTATTTTCAGCAAATAATTATCCTTATGAATTTTAGAAACCCTAATTTGAGTTAAAATCATTTTGGTTTGTTAATATAATTATTTTTAATAATAATTATATTTACATTAACTCAAAACCCTAATTTTCAAAACACGAGTTTAATATTAAAATAACCTTTAATATTTACCTACTTGTGTTTAATCATTAAATCTTTAACTTGTAATAATTTGATAAATTATTCCAACAAGTTAGAATAATTATTTCGATAATAATTATCAACTCTAGTTATATATATTATAACTTAACGCGATTAAATATTCAATCGATCGAACGAACTTAAAAATAATAATAATAAATATTATTATTTAAAACAATATTCAAGACTTGATTGAACTGGCCTTCATGATACGTGATCACATGTTCAATTCTTGTATTCAAATGACATAAATGCTTTCATACGTGAACATTAGCATTTACTGATTTTAAACTGATTAACTGATGGGTTTTCAAACGCTACAAACGGGATTATACGTCAAGACTTGACCGGTATCATTTGGGTAACGTTCGTTACTCAAATGATTAAGTGGACCCATATGCATGTTGTCTTATGTTTTATTAGGACGTTACTTGCTAGTTGCCACTCGGCAATCCATCATCATCATTAAATCAAGTGAGTTTCACGGCCCCTTTTCTTTACAACTGTTTTACACTTATGGGGGAGAAATCATGAACTGATAAAATGCTTTTTACTTAATGTTATGGTTTACCTGTTAGCCGTATGACTACATGTTCCATTCTGTATCCCAAACAACTGGTACTTTATCGTTATCAACGTTAGTACAACTGAATCCCACTATTAATTGAATTCGATTAGTTCTGCTCGAAACGATAACTAGTGAATAGATCTATTTGGGTTGACAACCCTGCCCAGATTGGTAGCTCCAATTCTGACTTCGTACATTGTCAAGGGGTACGCGTCAGTTTTTCTTGCCTGTTCGGTATTCTTGGGATAGAATGCTATGAGTGGGTAATCCGTTAGTATTCGAATTTGAAGTTCATGGGAGATCTTACAACCACGACAGTAAACCAACGTAACATTTAAGTATGCCGTAAACTGTTATCCCAACATGCCGTAAACTGTTATTCCAACATACCGTAAACTGTTATTCCAACATACTGTAAACTGTTTTTACAAACTTACCATAGAATCATAAACCTGTGAACCTCACCAACTTTATGTTGACCTTTTAAAACTCATGATTTCTCAGGTATCTAAGCTTATCATGGAAAATGTGCAAATGGGGCTTCACTGAAATTTTCGACCCTGCTTCACTAGAGTCGTAGTCCCGACCTATCTTAATAAACTGATTTATGATTTCAATATCAATCCAAGACTTTTATTCAAATGTGAGACATTATCATTTCACCACAACTTTCCGCTGCAACATAAATGGTGTTATGTTCTAAATGACGTTTGAATTTAGTAGAAGTTGTTCTGTATATCTGCGACTATGATTCCGTCTCGCTCACACCCAAATCCGTTGACCGGGGTGTGACATTTGCCACGCTCCCTGCGGCGCGTTATCACGCGTGGGATTTTGGGGGTGTGACATCTTCGAGAGTCTTAATATTTCTTTCACTTTGGCCATTCGTTTGAGGATGATATTATGTACTCATATCAAGGCGAGTACCCAAAGCTTTCTGAAGGGTTTGCCAAAATCGGGCGGTAAAACGGCTATCTCGATCTGAGATAATAGGAATAGGTACTCCATGACGAGACACAATTTCCTTCATGTAAATTTTGGCAAGTTGTTCAGTGGTGTAGGATTCCTGAATGGGCAGGAAATGAGCAGATTTGGTCAGACGGTCAACGATAACCCAAATGGCGTCATTTCTGGTTCGAGTCCTTGGCAACTTGGTAATGAAATCCATGGAAATTCCTTCCCATTTCCATTCTGGGATTATAGGTTGAACGAGTAAACCAGAGGGTTTTTGGTATTCAGCCTTGACCTTTGCATAAGTCAAACACTTACCAACGTATGTGGCGATTTCAGCCTTCATGTTAGGCTACCAATACCACTCTTTCAAACCATGGTACATTTTATCTGAACCAGGATGGATTGAATACCTAGACTTATGAGCTTCATCTAAGAATAATTTCTTCACTGAACCGAAATTCGGTAACCACAGTCTTTCCATGAAATAATAAGCTTCGTCAGACTTCTTGACTAATTACTTTTCCATTCCACGTAAACCTTCATTAGGGATATTTTCTTCTTTGAGGGCTTCGACTTGGGCATCACGAATGAGAGAAGTGAGATTGGATTGGATAGTCAGTCCGAGGGCACGTACACGGAGAGGTTTCACTTGGTCTTTTCTGCTTAATGCGTCGGCAACAACATTAGCTTTACCTGGGTGGTAACGGATTTCACAATCATAATCGTTGAGTAACTCAATCCAACGACGTTGTCTCATGTTCAACTCTTTCTGATTGAATATATGTTGAAGACTCTTATGGTCAGTGTATAGCGTACACTTTGTACCATAAAGGTAATGTCTCCAAATATTTAGAGCAAAAACAACGGCTCCAATCTCAAGATCATGAGTCGAGTAGTTCCTTTCGTGATTCTTCAATTGTCGTGAGGCGTAAGCAATGACTTTGTCTCGTTGCATAAGGACACATCCTAGGCCTTGGCGAGAGGCGTCACAGTATACTACGAAATCATTTGTTCCTTCGGGCAGGGACAAAATCGGTGCGTTACACAACTTTTTCTTCAACAATTGAAAGGCGGATTTGGCTTTAGAATCCCAGACGAATTTCTTGTCTTTCTGGGTGAGAGCAATCAAAGGTTGGGCTATCTTTGAAAGTTCTCGATAAATCTTCGATTATAGTCAGCGAGTCCTAAGAACTGACGAATTTTAGTTGGAGTAGTAAGTGCACTCCAATCTTTAATCGCTTCAATCTTGGAAGGGTCGACATGAATTCCTTTCTCATTAACTACATGACCTAAGAATTGTACTTCACGAAGCCAGAAGTCGCACTTGGAGAACTTCGCGTACAACTTCTCATTCTTGAGTAACTCCAAGATAAGTTTTAAGTGTTGTTCATGTTCCTCTTTACTAGGGGAGTAGATCAAGATGTCGTCTATGAACACACTCACAAACTTGTCTAAGTATGGCTTACACACACGATTCATCAAATCCATGAATACGGCGGGTGCGTTTGTTAAGCCAAATGGCATTACTAGAAATTCATAGTGACCATAACGGATTCTAAAAGCAGTCTTGGCAATATCTTCTTCACAAACTCTCAACTGATGATAACCGGATCGTAGATCAATCTTTGAATAATAGCTTGATCCTTGAAGTTGATCGAACAGGTCATCGATCCTTGGAAGTGGATAACGATTCTTCACCGTCAATTTGTTTAGTTCGCGATAGTCGATACACATGCGAAATGATCCATCCTTCTTTTTGACGAAAAGAACAGGTGCACCCCAAGGGGAGCAACTGGGTCGAATGAATCCTTTATCCAATAATTCTTGCAACTGATTGGATAATTCTTGCATTTCAGAAGGGGCGAGATGATAGGGAGAACGGGCTACAGGTGCAGCACCTGGAACAAGATCGATTTGAAACTCTACTTGCCTGGCTGGCGGCAGCCCTGGCAAGTCTTCAGGAAATACTTCAGGAAAGTCACGGGCGATTGGAACGTCCTTTAGCATTTTCTCTTTTAGTTCCTTTCCCACGACATGGGCTAGAATAACATGATAACCTTTGCGAAGATATCGGCGTGTCTTCATACAAGATATAATATCTAGCTTGGTTCCACTCTTTTCACCTTGGATGACTAGAGTTTCGCCATTTTCCAGCGGGATTTTGACTTGCTTAAGATGACAACGATTTCCGCACGATTCTCTGATAACCAATCCATGCCGATTACAATATCAAAGCTTCCCAATTCGACGGGCAACAAGTCAATGTTAAACGAATGGTCGGAAAGGTGTAGGGAACAATCTTGAAAAAACTTGTCGATTTCGATTAAACTACCATCTGCTAGTTCTACGGTGTACTTAGTGTCTAAGGCACATGGATCGATTTTAAGTAATAGGCAAAAATCGGTAGACACAAAGCTTTTCTCTGATTCGGTATCAAACAAAACAGAGGCATAATAATCGTTAAGGATGAACGTACCGGTGACAGTATTTGGGTCCTGTCGGGCTTCTCCAGCATTCATCACAAAGGCTCTTCCACGGGCAGTTCCAACAGCTTGATTTTTCTTTGGGCATTGATTCTTCATGTGTCCAACAGCTCCACAGCCATAACAGGTGCGGGATGGACAGTATCTGGCAATGTGACCTTTGGCTTTGCAGTTGTTGCAGTAAACGTTACTACAATCCAGTGTGTGATGAAGGTTGCACTTTGGGCATAGGGGTTGATTTCCTGTGTAGCCAGATTTCTTTGGTTCTTGGACAGATGCAGAAGCAACAAAAGCTTTGACTGGTGCGGGGGCTTTTTCAGGTTGTTTCCCGGATTGCTTCTCAGAATTCTTCTTACCAAAATGATCGCGTTTACGTTTGCGATCAAACTTCTTCCCAGATGAAGAAGACGGTGAGCAGGCATCAACAACAGGTTTGGAATGATTAGAAGCCTTCCTGGTAAAGGAAGTACCTTGGCGTGTAGCCTGATAGGTCAGACTATGTGCCAAACGAACGACGGCTTGCAGGGTAGTCGGGTTGGAACACATCACATTTCCTTGGATGTTGGGTGCTAAACCCCAAATGTAATGTTCAATCTTCTTATATGGTGGAGTTACCATTGAAGAAAAAAGGTGAGCAAGTTCATGGAATCTCTTAGTGTATCCAGCAATATCAGATCCATTCATGGTGAGTCCCCAAAATTCAACTTCCAAGCGTTGAAGTTCTTCACGTGGACAATATTCATCTCTCAGTAGTTGTTTCAATTCTTCCCAAGGCATAGCGTGTGCTTGGTCAGTTCCGACGGTTTCGGCATTCAAATTCCACCATGAGAGAGCACCATCAATGAATGTGCAAGCAGCAAATTTGACCTTAGAGTGGTCGAGACGGTTACTGATACGGAAGACAGATTCAGTCTTTTCGGACCAACGAATAAGACCAACAGCACCTTTGGTACCCTTGAAATTGATGGGTTTACAATTCATGAAGTCCTTATAGGTACATTCATGGGCACCTGAAACGTTAGACATAACCTTGAAAACAATTCGGGGGAATTTAAATTCTCGGAATTCCAACATTTTATCCAAGGTCTTACCACCAGGAGCATCTTCAGGGTGGCCTCCAGCGGCGCGATTAGCTTCATTAGCAGCGATGGCATCAACAATACATTGGGCGACTAAAGCCTTGACTTGTTTAGCGTTAATTGGCGCGGGCAGAGGTGAATCAGCCCGGTTGGCTCGCGAGCGTCCTCGGCGTCCAGACATGTTTTTCTTAATTCACGAACGTAAAAAAGAAATATAATTAGACAATATATGACAATACATAGTCTACATATCAAATGTGAACAACCATACATGCATAACCACAATAACAACCATACATCCATAAGAAGCTACAATGAAAGTAATACAACCATGGTTAATTAATATCCGAAAACATCCATCATGACAAATACTACAATTCTAGTACGAACATACCATAATTGTTTCAAAAGTCGGAGGCGCAGCTCCCTTTGTCAAAATACATCATAGTTTTCATACACTAATTAAACACGATACAAAAGCATTACTGGGTAGTATCACTAGTATGGGCCTCGGGGAAATGGCGACAGTGGTGACATGAAGAACAAACCAGCAGCCTGCCTGAGTGTAGCCATGAATGTATGAAACATCATCATCGTATCCTCCATAGCCTGCATGCGTATCTCGAACATCTCCATAGTCAGCATCGTGGTAGTGGTCGAGCTAGAAACATCTGTAAAGTTTGCGTGTAGGGAGTCCATAGCAAAACCGGTAGCAATGGCATGATCCTCGATGGACGTCAGTCGTGTCTCCAGAGTCTAAATAGTGTGATAAGACAGCAATGAACGAAGCTCAACAATAACACGACGAATGGCATCATCATGCCCAGACAAATGTGACTGGATGGAGAGGAGGTCGGGCAAAATGTCACACCCCGGTCAACGGTTTCGGGTGTGAACGAGAATGGAATCATAGTCGAGGATACATAGAACAACATCTAATATATTTAAGACTTCATAAAACATTACGTCATTGTATTGCAGCGGAAAGTGATAGTGGACAATGATAATGTCTTACATTTGAAAAACTAAGTCTTAAATTAATAATTAAAACATTAACGGTTTATTAGGATAGTCAGGACTATGACTCCAAAAGCAGGTCCGATAGCATTGATAAGCCCCATTTGCATGTCTTCATGAAGTTGCATCAATTACCTAAGAAATCATGAATTTAAAACGGGTCAACATAAAGTTGGTGAGGTTCACAGGTTTGTGATTTATCAGTTAAATAGTTGTAAATTAGTTTTCGGTATACTTAAATATTACAAAGGTTATCGTTGTGGATGTATGAGCTCACCTGAACCTTGATTTCAAATACTAACGGTTTACCCACCCGGCATCTCTTGCCCAGAGATGTTAAACAGAGCAGAATAACTGACGTGTACCCCTAGACAATCCGGAGTCAGAACCGGAGCTACCAGTTAGGGCAGGGTTGTCAACCCAAATAGATCTATTCACTAGCTATCGTTTCGTACAGAACTAATTGAAATCAATTAATGGTGGGATTACGGTTGTACAAACGTTTATAACGATAATGTACCAAGTTGGGCAATCAGTAAGAGAACAAGTAGTCATACGGCTAACAGATAAACCATAATATTAAGTAAAAAGCATTTAACAGTTTCATGATTTCTCCCCCAACGTATAAAACAATTAAAAGGAAAAGGGGCCGTGAAACTCACTGAATCAGCAGGTATGTAGAAATCTAGCAGGATAAGAATGGTAGCATGTAACGTCCTAAATAATTAGATAAACATATGCATAAGGTCTATGATCAATTGAGTAACATAAGTCACCCAAGTGATACCGGTCAAGTCTTGACATTTTAATCCCGTTTGTATCTTTGAAAACCCGTTAACTTGTATTTATTAAATAAATACGTTCGGTGATGATTTATGTTCATGATTAATAAATATAACTAGGGAATAAACATTTTTAATAATTCAATCAAGTCTTGAACATTGAGTTTAAAAGAATAATAATGTTTATTATTATTTTCACAAGTTCTTATAATTTTGTTTTTATGAAATAATTACATATTTGATTTGTTAATCTTGCAAGTTATAATTATATTAAATAATTATGATTAACAATACTTTGGTGAATAAAACATGGTTTATATCTTTTGTAAATAATTATTTGTCAAGAATAATTATTAAATGTTCGATTTGTTTTTAAAACATGAATCGTTTGAAAGATATATTCTAAGTTATAACATTTAATCATTTATTTTTCGAAGTCGTTTAAATATTTCTTTGGCATGAAATATGTATTTCTTCCTTAAACATTTTCAAAACATTGTAACGACGCTTGGATTTATATAACGTTGTCTTTATAAAGATTCGATTTTTATTTAAAATCTTTAACGGACGAGATTCCATTTTGTGGTTACTTTGATTTCATCAAAGTAGCATTAAAAATCCATATAAGTATTTAAAGTCAATGGCTTGCCTTTGATTTATTTTTATAAAAATCCTTTTATAAAAATATTTATTCTCACATGTGACTTTTTATAGAAAAAATGTCCATTTGTAGTAAAAGTCTTAGAAAGTTTAAAACTTGTAATAAATCCAAGTATTTATGTCAAACAAATCATTTGACATAAATTTATTCTTTCCAAATTTTAGTAAAGAAATCTATAAAAATTGTTTTTGTCTTGAACTTTTTATAACACATTTAATATGTTATATTTCCAAATCAAGTAATATTCTTTTTGTTTTAGTCATAGGTTACATATGTAACATTCTAGTTATTTTTAGTCACAATCTTCATATGTAACACTTATTTAATTTCCTTGATTTAAATAAGTCCATTAACATGTTTATTATATTCTTTCATTTTCTAGTATTTTTATAACATAATCATAAGCTCATATCTACTAACACTTTGTGTTAGGACCAATGATTAAATAAAAATGCAATCACTAACACATTTGTGTTAGGACAAGAAAATTAAATAACAATCACTAACACATTTGTGTTAGGACAAGGAAATATAAATAACAATCACTAACACATTTGTGTTAGGACAAGGAAATATAAATAACAATCACTAACACATTTGTGTTAGGACAAATAAATATAACCATGCATAGGTTGTGAGTTAGCATTTATGTTTCATTTTATATGAAGAGGCTTGGAGGTTTGTGTGAATCAACTAACTTATGAAACCATGGTTTCATATATACAAGAATCATGGTGCACACCATATTACTTTCCTAGGATTTCATAAGTGTGTTTCACCACACTTGTTGGCTATCTTTAAGCATTTAAAATGCACCATCAAAGTGTTTGATCTTGGAAGAAGGAGGTAAAGAAGAGAGTTTTTGTTAGTTGATTAACAAACACAAGCATTCTTGATTATGTGGTTTAGTTATCAAGACTTGTAGGCTTTCTTGGGTGGTAAACATGGAAGAAACATAGATGGAAAAGGTTAGAAACACTCACAAGGAGTGGAGAGGAGAAAAACTGAGAAGAAGTGAGGGAGATCGGCGGCGGTCCGGCGGTGGTCCGACGGGCTGGGCAGCGGCAGCTCGGTGGTTGGCCGGCGGCGGTCGGCGGTGGGGTGGTGGCTCTCGGCCGAACTAGGGAGGAGAGGGAGAGGGTGGTGGTTTTGGTTTGGTTGGGTGTGGGGAGACAAGGTGAGGTCTAACCTCCTACTTATACTCAAAAGTGTTTTTATTAACCATTGGTTAATTGTGAATTGTCAAGCCCTTAATCACCCAACTATCTCATGTGTAGGTGATTAATTTTTATAGATTTTATAAAAGATTAGGAGCTTTTATAAAATATGAAGGGGTTTGAACTTTATAAAAATCATAACTCTTTAAAATATAACCCAAATGTACTTAATCAAATAAGATGGTGGTTTTTATTTTTATGAAAGTTGTTGATCCAAGTTTTATATAAATACTAGTGGGTTAAAAGGATTGGTTTAATTTTTATAAAAACTAGTGGGCTTTAAACAAATAAGTTAATACGGGCCGAGCCCAAGAGAGAAAGGGAGGAGGGTTGGGCCGATTTGGGCCGGGTACCGGCTGGGCCGAAGGGAGAGAAGGACCGGGTTCGGCCCAAGGCTAATTGGGCCGCGGGTCGGGCCGGCGGGTCGGGTTGATGACTCGGTTAGTCGAGGCGAACCTTTGGGTAAATTTTTGGGTTGATCCGGACATTTTTGGGGTTATTGGGCTTACAGGGCCCAATAGGTGAAATGAGTTACTCGTTTGGCTAAGTCTTGACAACGTAATGCTTTTGATTACATTTTGAGTTCATGAAACGTTTTAACGGTTTGAATCAGTTTGATAAAATATAAAATATAAAATTTTATATTTAATTTCTTATTATTAAAGTTCCATTAATAATAATATGAAACGTTCATATTTCACAGTTATTTAACGCGAG
>JBCNJP010000063.1:30277-71721 GCA_039602395.1 Deinandra increscens subsp. villosa | reverse complement strand
TGATATTTATGGGGATTTGGAGCCTCTAACCCATAAAAGGTCAAGAGATGACATGATTGGGTCGTCTGGCAGTGATGATACACCTCCTGAGCTGAATTTAATCGTTGATGAAGCTTTTGTAGAAGAACCCGTCCCTGCTCGTGAACCATATCCACGAAAGAAAACTGATCCTAGGAGCATACGGTTCAAATTCACCAAGACTAGCTCGAGCCTAATGATTGTAGAACCAACTGGACCCAGTTCTGTGGGTGCCAGTGGTCAAGAAGAAACTGTTACTGAAGCACTCCAAGAGCAACCGTCTCTCACACAGACTGAAGATGCTGATGATCAACCTGCCCCTGTGCAGCAAGCTAGTCCGATTCTGAACGTGCAAAGCCCTGTACGTGAAGATAGGCAATTTATGGAGGTTGAGAGCACCTTCGTTGTTCCAAGTCCGGTTAGAGTTAGCCTCTCTACCGCGACCAGCCAATCACTCGCAGCTCCAGGTTTTCGCCCATTGTTGGCTGCTAAGCTTCCAGTTGATTTGAGGATTAGTGCTGATCCTCAGATTAACTTCCTGATCTCTCAGAATAGGATGAGACAGAATGAGATCAAGGCTCTCATGGAAGAAAATCAGCGTTTGAGAGAGAAGGAGGAGGCAAACATCAAATATATGAGAGGGTATGAAGTGGCAGACAAGGAAAGAATGGAGTACCTTTACAAGATGATAAAGGATCTGAAAAGGAAGGTTAATCAACTGACAGATGGTGCAGGGGCTAACATCACAGGTGCCTCGGGTCAAAGCTCTTCGACTCAAGGTACAAATGAAGCAGCTGAGGATGATGGTGATGAGAATATGGAAATGCCAGATTACGCCCGAAGTGGCAGAGTCATCTCTAAAGCCCTTGCAGGACACGACAACTGGTTCCGTGAATTCTATCAAGGACCAGCCCCCACAAAATACGCACTCGATGTTGGTGAAAGCTCCATTGACAAAAGGGGGAGTCGTGAAGCCATCTTGTGCTGGCACTATGATACGGAGAAGAAACTGTTTGCTGTGATCCGTGACGGCTACAGTCCAGTTGAGTATTACAGAACTCGTGGACAATTCCACTCATGGACTGAGCCTGAGATCAGAAGTTTGCTCCGAGCTCCTTTCATCAACAGGTGGAACAGCACAGATGGGGAACTTATCAGAAACAACCTATTAAGCCATCTGGAAAACAATTTTGCTGACTTTGACCTGAAACAGGTGAGATGGGTTGAGACGGGAACTGACCCTGTGACTGGGGATGCAATTGGTGAAGCTAGAAGACCACCCACCAAGCGCACACGAGTGATCAATATGTTGGATGAAATCGAAGACGGTACACTGGTCAAAAACTTTGACTGCTGGTGCTATGATCCAACAACTCACGAGGTGGTGGTTCTATGCAAAGGTCTGAGGCAGTTTCGCTTCTATGATCCAGTTGATCTGCTGCGTTTTGGAGAAAGAGACATAAAGCTACTCGCCTCACAGCCTATACTTGGTGATGAAAATGATATGGAGAATGCTGTGAGGGTGGGAATCTTTCATGGGACTGCAGAGCGGATTGTAGCGAACAAGTGGTGGTCAAACAACGTTCAGAACACCTTCAGGTTTGACCTCCTGCTGCCGTAGAAGAGAAGTTCAAATGATTCATGCCTAGGGGAAGATTGTTGGGCTAGGCTTATTTAAGGCATGAACATTTGTAATTGGGCTTAGTTTATATTAATTTTGGGCTTATAATGTTCTAGTTAGTAGGCTTGTTTAGTGTTTATGATTGGGCCATGTGGGCTTCAACTAGGTTTACGATTTGTATAGTGGGAGTATATAAACCCACTTGATTTTCTTTGTAACCAAGCTTTTCTAATACAATATTCAAGGTTTACGATTTCTTGTTCTTCATTCCATTTACGATCAGCTTCACAAGTGGGTTCTTCATTCAAGATTAGATCTTTACCTTAGATCTAATCTATTTCATCTACTTGTTTCTTGAATCAATCGTTCTTGAGGATTCCGCACTCATTTACGATTAAATATCGTGTTCTTGGTTTGATTTCGGACCTACAATATGTAAATCCTAAGATCTTCAACATCAAATGCAAATAAAACACAGATTCAAATAACCTCAAAAAAATAACATGCTAATTGCTTGATTTTAGGAAGAAGTGTTATTGCATGCAGCTTTAACATAATCAAGTACTTGGATGATGGATGAAAACATATCAACCAAACGTGTGAGTGTTCTTTAATGAGAATTTCATCTTGTATCTCCAGGTTATATAACAGAAAGCTATTGATTTAACCCAGTTCCTGTTTCAAGGATGCCATTACCAGTTTCTTTTTCCACCTTCTCTTTCTCTTTTTCTCGAAGAATTATTGATCGCTTAAAAGAAGAACAAACGACATTCATGAAAATGCTTACATTATCAAAAAAGTTCACAACACCTAAATGTTTTCTTATAACGGTCACAACTACTCACTAAAGCTGATGAGCAAAACAATGTACATAATATGTTGAGCTATTCTCTTCTACAAAATTTGGCTTTAAACCATTGAACTCACCTCGCATGTTGTTTGCTCCATCATATCCTTGACCTCGTAGCTTTTTAAAACTCAATCCATATGTTGCAAAAAAAAAAGTGACGATGGCAGACTTAAGGGCCAAAGAAGATGTCTCCTTCACATGAACAACACCAACAAATCTCTCCTTAACAATTCCATGTGTATCAACATATCGCAAAATAATTGTCATTTGTTCTTTTTTTGACACATAACTAGGCTCGTCAACTAACATGAAAATGTGAGAGCATTGGATCGTCTACTCAATCTAGCTATTCGGAGATCAAAACGTAATTAACCGATTGTTTTATTGATCAAAGATGAACAATTACAACCAGTAAACACTCAGAAAATGACACAGAGAAACACCGTACAAAACACACACTTAAGATCAGCTCAGACTCTCTCTCGTACTAATTACAAAGACCAACTAGCTATTTATAGCTGCTGGCTGAACCTTATCTGAACTCCAGGTTCAGCAGGTCTGAACTCTAGGTTCGGACCAGGTTCGGCAGGTAGTGAACTTAGCCTTGAACCTTGGACTTGAACTCTTGGATCTTCACACGACATTGTCTGGTTAGATACTTCACACGACGCACAAACTATGTATCAACAAACTCCCCCTCGTCGTGTGCAGTATCACTTTAACATCTTCAAATCTGTATCTTCAATCAAGCTCCCCCTCAAGTGTAGAATTCGTTTGTCCAAAGAAATGAAACTTCGAACAAACTCTCCCTCAACTTAATCGTAACTTGATCTTGAATACTTGACGATGTTTAGTGTATCTCTGGTCTTTATCAACAACTTCAGAAGACTTGAGTTGTGATATCTTGCACTTTAGCAACCTGCACAATCATTTAAATAATATTGGCGCAAAACGTCTCTTCGAGACTCCAAGATATGATTTTGAAAATTTGATTTTGTATCACGTGTTGATCAGATCGAAAATAAAGCAGAAACAAAATCTTTTTGGCTTTTAGAAAGTTTATATCAAAACAAACCTAAAATCTTTTTGACTTCTCAAAAAATTATGCTAAAACACACCAAAAATCTGTTTATACTTTTCTTGAACTTAAAATGAAAGGCAATACAGAATCAAACTCTATTTTTGGTATGAGAAAGATCACTATATGGGATCATATTGGACATAACGCACTGAACTACACTTCAATTTCAACTAATTGAAACACATAAGTCATGCTGATTGCCGGTATAATTTGTCCATCTTAAACTCAGGCAGAATCATACTTATAACATCTGGATATGTTAAGCTATTGATTAGATTTGCTTTGACCAGTGTATCCCGCACTATCAGACATTTTCTTTTTCCTTTTCTTTTGCTTTTTTCTTTTTGTGTGATTACACTTGTGAATTGTCACAAAGTATAATATTTTCATGATATCGTCAACTATGTTACATGCAAAAATAAATAAGAACGTTAAATCCTCTACCTTAAGGTCGATCTTTCGATAAGCAAATACCTCGGATTTAACTAAATAAAGAAAATAAAACACGTTGAAATTGTATAACCCAACAACAATCAGGTCGGTACTCCCGTACACGTAGAGAAAGTCCGATGAGTTATACAAAACACCAAAGAAAATAAAGCAGAATGTCAAACGAACAACGATCAGGTCGGTCTTGTGGACACGCAGAGAAAGTCCGATCGTTTGACAAAATAATGAAAATCAAACAAGTTTAAATCTTTGCAAAAAGAACACAAGTATACACAGTGACTTTTCATTTCTATTTTCACACTTATTTTTCTTCTTGTCATGAAATACGCATCAAGATGTTATCCAACTGGTCAAGCATTAGTATCTAGTGTATATCACATCTGAATACTTTCTGATTTGCCGAGCCTACCAAACATATCAAACAATGATCTTATGGCTCTTTCATCTACTCTATACATGAGTCAGATACGTAAGCCAATGTACCATTATTTCCCAATGATCAATTTCTCACAATTTTATATTGTGCATGTATTCACATTCCTTATATATTGTGCATGTATTCACCTTCCTTATATATTTGACATGTATTCACCTTCTTCCCATAACATGCATTTTCACAATTTCTCCCCCTTACATGCATTTCTCCACCTTTAAATGAAAACTCTATTTTTGGATTTTCATTTTACAAAAAACACGACGCTATTTTTGGTTTGTATCAAAGGAAATGCATAACGAAAATAAAATGGATCAATCAACACCGATATCTTTGCAGTTTTTAAAATTATCAGGAAAATTGTAGGGTTAAAAAGATATATCATGAAATTTAAGTTAAGCAGAATACTCCTCCATCAATAATTTTTCAATCGTCGATAGGTCTTCTAGAAGTACCTGCACATTGGTCAAACTCCTCAGTTTTTAACTTGACCCGAAGCGACTGCATCCGGTCGACCAGTGTCCTGAATTTGCTTAAAACGACCTTTGGTTTCCAAAATTGTGATTGTTTTGGTAATTAAGTTTTTGATTAATCAACCACAAGTGACTGTGATGATGAACCTACATTTTGAACCTTTTGAAACATAGGAACAAAACGTTTTTGTTTTAGAAAGAATGTAGGTTCACATTCATCAAAAACTCTGCCATGTAAATCAAAGAACATTGTTTGGCAGATTTACCAAAAACCGGTTTCTTTTGAAACCTTTGGTTGGATTCAGCAGAAAGTGGACAATCTTTTGCCATATGCCCTTTTTGGCGGCAAACATAACCGTTTAGGTGCCTGCACACAATCACAAATATGAATATCTCGAACATGATCAAAATTAGAATCATATACCTGATGCCTGTGATCATGAACCCATTTTGATGTTGGGCTTCGAGAATAAGAACCATCAGAAGAACATTTGGCAGTTTGATTCTTCAAGGTTCTTGAATCAACCTTCTTCTCAAAAACTTCAGAGATTTTCCGAGCATCGACACAATGAAGAGGAAATTCTTTGTCAGAGAAAATCTGGTCGGAACCCTTGAGAACGAATCTTGTCACTTGAAGTAGCAGATTTCTCATTGTCAGCAGACGACGAACTAGAAACAAATATTGGAGCCGGAGGAATCTCAGATTTCTTGCATTTCTTCTTCTTGTGCTTCTTGGTCTTCTTTTTCTGCACAACCTTCTCTTCCTCAGAAGTAGATGATGAGACCTTTGAATAATCAAAATCTTCAACCTTCTCTTTCACTTCTTTGAATGCTTCTTTGATATGAGCAGGAGGTGAAGCTGTCTTATCAAACATCTTCTCAAAATTCTCATCTTTAGCCAGAAAACTTGTGAATACTTGAGAATTTGAAACATTATTCAGTAAACGATTTGTATCAATTACTTGAATCTTTAACTCAGAAATTTGTTTTTGAGCTTTAGCCAACTCCTTCTCGGTAGCAATCAAACGCTTGGCAACTGAAAAAGGAAAAAGTGCTTAACGAAACACCTTTGCCGCCAAATCAGAGAGAAGTAATGAGAAGTGAATGAGGTTTGAATCTAGAGAGAGAAAGTGTTTATTAACTCTGGTAAAGATACAAGTGAATTAGAGAAAGATCCAAAAAAGTTCATAATCTAGATCCAATCTTGAGTATTTATAGGCTCTCGATCGCATCCTTCCGTCCCTTAGCTCGAATCTTGTCCCAGATCCTCGCCTTGCATACACCTGTAAAACCATTACCACTTGCCCAAGGACTTAGATGCGCGATGGTCGGATGTGGACACACATCCGACAAATCTCATCTATTCATCAAGTCCCCAAGTCTATTAAGTATAATGCTTAGGATTAATAGACTTAACGTTCTAAAAAAGATGAAATTTGAAAATTTTTAGATCTTATCTTTTACTTTTGACGGTTCATCTTCGCACATCCGACATCGTGCTATACACGCTTGCACAGTACAACCATTTCATACTTTATGTCACATCTAGTTAATTTTGAAGAACTTCCCCTATAAAAGCGCTTACCCAATTCTCATAACTTCTTTTTACCTTTAAATTCACCCCGCCTTAACTCCCCTCATTTACCCCAAAAAATTTCTTACTTCGTCTTCTTCGCCATCACCAGGTTAGTTCTTCCCTCTTTTTTTTTACAACATACCTTTCTTCCTTCCATCTTTCCTTTTCTATCTTGCACTATGTCATCATCATCCAAATCATCCAACCCGGAACCATCCCCTAGAGCCAACGATTCCGAACTAGTTCAAAATGTTGATTCTTCAAAACCCGGAACATCGAAAGCCAGCATGATTACTGCAACAACCTAAAATTCCTGAATGGAAATGGGAAGAAATATCGATGGATTTCATCACGGGATTGCCCCGTACTTCTGGCGGTAACGATATTATTTGGGTTATCGTTGACCGGTTAACAAAATCCGCTCATTTCCTAGCTATCAAGGAAAATGACAAAACATAGAAACTTGCAAAAATTTACCTCAAGGAGATTGTCAAGCTTCACGGAGTGCCTTTATCTATTATCTCTGACCGAGACCCTAGGTTTGCTTCAAATTTTTGGAGATCCTTACAAGCAGCGATGGGCACTCGCTTAGATATGAGTACCGCGTATCATCCTCAAACAGATGGACAGACTGAACGTACCATCCAAACTCTCGAGGATATGCTTAGAGCATGTGTGCTCGACTTTGTAAAAAAATTGGGAAACGCATTTACCACTGGTAGAATTCTCTTATAACAACAGCTACCATACCAGTATTGGAGCCGCT
The DNA here is from genome assembly GCA_039602395.1 of Deinandra increscens subsp. villosa. Classification (NCBI taxonomy): domain Eukaryota; kingdom Viridiplantae; phylum Streptophyta; class Magnoliopsida; order Asterales; family Asteraceae; genus Deinandra; species Deinandra increscens. Next base: position 64,453 of record JBCNJP010000063.1, on the reverse strand, counting down.
CCAATTGAGGCTCTTTACGGACGAAAATGTAGATCGCCGGTCTGTTGGGCCGAGGTCGGTGAGAGTCAACTCACTGGACCTGAACTAGTGCACGAGACCACTGAGAGAATCGTGCAAATCAGAAACCGCATGAAAGCGACAAGAGATAGACAAAAGAGTTATGCAGATAAACGCCGAAGGCCGTTAGAATTTGAAGTCGGCGACAAAGTACTGCTAAAAGTCTCACCTTGGAAAGGCGTTATACGCTTTGGAATACGCGGGAAGTTAAATCCACGCTATGTAGGACCATTCGAGATCACCGAAACCATTAATCCGGTGGCTTGCCGTTTAAATTTACCTCCTGAACTAGATGGAGTGCATAACGTGTTTCACGTTTCGAACCTGAGAAAGTGTTTAGCAGACGACACTCTCATAGTTCCAGTAGAAGAACTGCAAATCGATGAACAACTGAGATTTATCGAACAACCCGTGGAAATCATGGGCCGTGAGGAGAAAACCTTGAAACGAAGTAAAATTCCCATCGTCAAAGTGAGATGGCAATTTAAACGTGGACCAGAGTTCACATGGGAACGTGAAGATCAGATGAGAAAGAAATATCCTCACCTATTTGATCAAGCGTAAACATCTAATTAAGGTATGAGTTAAATTTTGGGACAAAATTTCCTTAACAAGGGGATGATGTGGCAACCCTAAAATTTTTTTATTCCTTCCACAGAAACTGTAGCAACTTAAGGCAATTTTCGGGACGAAAATTCCTTAACAAGGGGATGATGTGACAACCGGCAATTTCCCAGGTTAAACCCGTTAATAACTTGTGTTACATTTCAATAACGTCCGTTACATCAGTTAACTAGAATAGTTACACGAGCATTGCACATGAGTCTAGACGTCGGTTGACCAACTTGAATGGATATAGTTTATAATTTTATATAAATTATATTTTATGTTTTCACGAAAACGTTTTGTCATTTTATGTGGCAATCATATTCATTATTTTTACGTGGTATATATATGTATATATATATATATATATATATATATACGCACGCCGTTTTATGATTTTACGTGATATGTCACGTGGATTATGCGAAAGCGTTTCTATATTTTTATAGGAATTTAAAATGTATAGTTATTGGGATATAACTATGATTTTATGTGAAACGTATATAGGTTATTTTTATACAACTTCGTTCGTTAATTATGTTCTGACGTATGCTCGTATAAGCATCGACAAGTTACTCTTCGTTAATCCTTGTTAGCATCCGTTAGGGTTAAGTAACTCAGTAGGGACCAATCTTGTCAATTTTGAAACTTGTTTTATTAAATAGAATTCCGAGGGGCTGAAATTACCATTTAAGCAAACCTGATTCTTGTGAATTGATTGTCGACGATCAGGGGAACCCATTAACCGGCCTCGCCATAAAACCAAATTCAATACTTCGGTTACAATTTTTTTTTCTTTTTCCATCGATCGGTCACAAGTCTGCAATCATTAGGTATACTCCAAATCGATTATCTCAAACACTCTCTCGAACTCTCTCCCACTCTCGCTCTCGTTTTTTCTTTTTTTGAGGTTTTCCGGCGAACTCAGAGATTCCGGCCAACCGAACACTGTTTCACCACTATTATCACATCCCTAGGGTCACCGTCCTCTACCAAGCAACCCCGTGGCAACGATTTTGGGAACGGAGCATTGTCGGGTGGTACGGGTCGAGACTTTCGGATTCGTTTCGGTGTCAAAAAAAGTGTCAAGAATCATCACCGATTCGAGGTAATCACATATGTATGTTAGTCGCATGTTTTTCTTCAGTTTGGTTCTAGTTTTGCGATTTTCCGGTGACCGGAATAAAACTCCGGCCACCGGAGTTATGGGGAAGATGATGGTAACAGGGGGGAACTGGATATGTATTAAACTGACTGGGTTAGAACACAACTGGGCTGTAGCGCGTTTGGTAAGACCCTGCGCTGGTGATTGGGAGGTCTCCAGTTCGAATCCTCCCTGCCCTAATTCTTTTTACAGCTTTTGTTTCCTGATCCAGTTTCCCTGCCTCTGATGAATAAAACCTTTAGGCTGCGGGATGATTAACAAACGAGCCCCTAGCCCAGCGGCTAGGGTGCTGTCTTACAAAATCCAGGTCACGGGTTCGAGTCCCGTGACCCCCATTTCTGTGGTTATATTTTTTTTTTAGATTCTATGTATTATTTGGTCCAAACTCAAAACCTATATTACAAGCCTATTAGATCTCGACCCGTGATACCCGTATAACATATATATTATGAAAACGTTAAGATTTAATTAAATCTAAAAATGTAATTATTTCGTTGTTAATAATAAAAATTGTTTTAAACCATGGAAATATATATACGTATATATATATTTGACCTATTGTCATACGAACGTTTTAAAGATGTTCTTTAAACTCTTGAATTTATGTCACAACAGATAAATATATATTTAGGACGAATTATTTCATTTTCGACTACGCCTCAATACTTAAAATCACGAATATATATATATATATATATATATATATATATATATATATATATATACTAATGATCCCTAAATTTAATATTTGGGATAACTCACGCACATTGATTTTTGTAAATCCTTGTGTCCTTGATTTAAGTGTCATTTTGACTACTTTCGAACAAACGATTTTCGCTACGAATTGAAATTGTCACCTACGTCATATTTGGAATTACTTGTTATAGTACCACCGTCTAGGCTATGTGACTCATGTGCGGACCCACACTTACGAATGTAAATTCAATAGGTGCTTGGTAGTTACGCAAGACTCGGAATCTTACTAAATTATAGCAGCGCACCCTAAGGTGAGTTTCACAACCTTTACGTTACGTCCGGTTTTGGACGATAACACACGCAAACACGTTACACCCGGGTTAGGGTGATAACACGACAACGTTTATGTATGATTAAAGTAGAAATCCAACATATATCACATGTTCACGTAAAATGCTTATCTTTGAAAGTCCTTACTTATCGAACCGTTAATAGTTTATAGCGAGGGGATATTGGGTAGTACTACTGGGGTCTGACAAACCCCACTCAGCGGGCACGAGATGCACCACCCGACTGGCGGTCGGACTGAGGACAATGTCAGCCTAAACTTACCGTGATCGAGTAGACACGGGGAAGGCAAACCACGTAAGGGATTATTCCTACAACTAATTGGTCAGCTTCGGTTGCGAACGTTTTAGTGACATGAACTTAGGCTCGCTACCTACGATATGGATTGTAGTGTTAATATACATGCTTATATACGAATAAAAATTGTTGTATTCGTACTGCATAACTATACTAGTTATACTTATGTGCTTATGTGAACTCACCAACATTAGTTGACACTTGCTCTTATGCATGCTTTGCAGGACGCTAGGAGAATCTGATTTTTGGGCATGTACATTTGGCTAAAACCTTTTATTTTGGGAATTGGTTTTCAAATCTTTTCAACTTGAACTGGTATTTACTTATCGGGCGCTTGCTTGCGCAACTTGACTTTTATGAGCTTCCGCTAAACTTTAACTCTGGTTTGATATTTCCCGTTTGGAAATATATTTACATTTTAAACCCTTAACTTATGTTTGATGTAACTAATGACTCGGGTCCTGGTCTGGTTCACATCCCACACGGTAAAACTCCGTTAGTGGAAATTGGGGGTGTGACAGATTCCCTTTACCTCGTTCCTCCTTGAAGCCCTAGATTATTTTGGAATTCACATTACCCAGTGCAACCCGCCAGGTTTGTCCATTTTAAACCATTTTGAATTAGCATGCCGAGCCCTAGAAATTCCTCCCACTGTTACTTTGTTTCGTGCTTTTTACCGTCTTACCATGGCCGGAATTGGTACACCTTTGAAAAAAGGCGAGACCTGAACCCCATTTGCAGCAGCAAACCTCCCACAAACCGCCTATGGAAAAACGAATTTTTTTACCTTGATCACACATGCGTCCCAACAACCATGACCTGGCGCGATCCCAAGTTTGCCATTCGTGATGATGCTCCAAAAAAGGAAACCGTTAACCAAAAGTATTTTTCTCGCATAAGTGAACTTTCTTTCCCGGTTCGCAAACTTCCTGAAGCCATTCTGGTTGCCGCTCAAATTAGCACAAACTGGCATGCTCCTCACTTGCGACCTTCCTTCTTTAATGAGGGCGCTAGTGAGTCTTTCACCCTACATCCTATTCTTCGCTTATTTTCTACTGCTGTCGTTTTGTTTTATTTTTACAAAGACTAATGCAACCCAACAATTAACTATCTGCTGTGTTTCTTTTATCAGAAATGGATCTGTCCGGTGTATTGAAGCTTAGAGACTTTTCCTCCCTAACCTTCGAACCAGCGAAAGATCCCCTCGAGGCAGCCCCTACTACCGATCAGACTGGTGCAACTTCCAGCAATGTGATTACCCCTGAAGTGACTCAACCCAAGACTCAAGAAAATGAATCAACACAGAATCCCCTCGTAACAACTTCCAAAAGAAAGAAGCACACAGCCAGAGGTCACCATGAGTCACCCAAGAAAGATGAAGTTCCTGTCAACAAGAAAGGCAAAAAAGATCCCCTGAAAAGAACTGAGAAATCAGTAGATGTGGATGCTCCCTCTGCAACTACCCAAGGTGAGAAACTTACTCAGAAAGATTTAAAAGAGGACCATATCCCCCGTCGTTCCCCAAGGCACAATATTCAAAACACTCCATCAACCACCAATGACAATACCCCCACAAGCGAAACTCAGATGAGTCGCCTTGCTGATGTCTCTTCACCACCTGAAAGTGCAAGTTTCAATTTCGAAATGCCCGAAGGTTCTCCCCTTAGTCCTCCCAGCTTGTCCCATATGATCACTAATGATGATATCACTATGAATGAGTATTTTTTCACATCTCCACCAGCTACTTTGGAAATTACTGAGAAGAGTCCGTCTTTCATTCACACATCCGACCGTACCACCATACCCTCTGCTCATGCTAATCCTTCACAGGCTCTCATGTCTTCGCAACCTAACCTTTCAAATTCAAGTATCTCAACATTCCTTCCTTCTACCCAAAATGAAATTGAGTGGCTAAAGAATGAGCTTGCACTGGTCAAGACAAGGAGAACCGCAGGATATAACTTGGGAGAATTGTTCCTTCCCAGCTGGAACATCAGCAACAAAGATAGCTTTACAGATCCTGCCACAGCAAAAAACATGTTTTTGCACTGCTCCACCCCAAATGATGTAAAGTTTCTCCAAAGTCTGCCTCCTTCTGTGCTAGCCGCCCGTGTTACTGCCATTCATGCTGAATACCAGTCCATCCTACCCGAACTGTACAACCGTTGGATCAGAGCTGACAACGCTACTTTGTCAAGTGAAATTGCTCAAATGCAAACCCCAGCCATGCAGAACAAAATTCAGGGTCTAGAAAAAGAGAAGGTTGCCCTTGCCAAAGCAAAGAACGACGCTACCCAAAAGAAGATCATGGCGGAACTTGCACTCAATGAAGCTCGCTCAATGATGGACATGTTAAAGAAACAACAACTAATCCTTGAAAAGAAGAATTCTGACACACTAGAAGAAAAAGAAACTTTGCTGCAAGAGAAACATTTGCTCAATGAACAAAAACAAGCAATTTCTGATGGTAAAACCTCCTTTTTTATTTTTTATTTATTTATTTTTTTTTAACATAAAATTTTATCTTGGTATAATCTCAACTCTTTCTATGACTTTCCTTGTTTGGCTTTCACTTCTCACCAGAAGTACTTTCTTTGAGGGAAAAATTGAATCAGCAACGACATGAATTTGAAGAAAAACAGAAGGCTCTTGAGATGAAGCTGGAAATACTAACCAAAAAGAAGCATGCTTTAGAAGATGATAAATCCTGGCTGTTGAAAGAAGGTGTCGACGCAATTGTGAGAAAGTTGTTCAAAGATCCGGATATGGTATCTGCCGTTGGGAATATTAATAATGCAATGAATGCATGTGGTGTGAACGAAGGTCTAATTCTTGGCTTCCAATATGCAAAGATGCCTGCATCTTCCGTGCTGGCAACAAAGGAATTCGACAAAGATGCCAACAAGAAACTTTCAGAAGCCACCGAAGCATTCAAGCGCCTGCACATCCCGTTCCTGAAGCAACTTCCAAACCTGCATAATGCTCCACTCAAAGTAATCAAAGATGTTGTCCTTGGCGATGAACCATCCCCCCATGTGGACAACCCCGGATCTGCAACTGACTCTCACCCCACTCCATCGGGTTCTATTTGATTACCAAACGTACTCCCTTTCTTCATGCCTTTTGAAAAAACATTTAGATTTCTGTAAACAATTCTCACTTGCATGTGGATGATCTTTTGATGCCTGTTATGTGTAAGGCTTTCTAAACTTTGTCTGCTACCTGCATGTCCGAACTACCGTATGCTTTTGTTTAATATGCCTATTCTACACACACCTTTTTCCTTGAAAATTTTTGAAACAAATATATTTGCATGTTTGATCAGACATGCAAATATAAAGACTGTTGGAAAAAGAAAATTTTACTATCTCCTAAAATATGCACTACATGCACAACAAAATTAACTATGTAAGCATAGAATTCCTCATGCTTCAACATATAATTGATTTTGTCAGACTGGAACGTATCCAACCCTAAAACGAAACATATTCGCTTCACTTAGTTAGGCCATACTAACTTTGTTCGAATCATATTCGTTATAGCAACTTGGAGCATATCCATTTACTTAGTCAAAACATATTCAACTTGACATAATTAGAACATATCTAATTTTTTGCCTAAAACATACTTAAGCAGTTTAATCGAAACATATCCGATGTTATAAGAATTTGCACATTGCACATTCACCAACGAAAAGTGTTAATCCACTTTTGCACAAAACAATGAGTTTTTGTTATTCATATTGAGTCATACTCAAATTGTACAAAATCCCCATCATCATGGTACTTCCGCAAGTGAATACCATTCCATGACCTAGGCAAGACCTTTCCATCTCCATCTTCAAGCACATAAGAACCCTTACCCAAGACTTCTGTAATTTTATAAGGTCCCTCCCATTGAGGTGTTAACTTTCCAAGCTTCAAAACTTTGCTAACATCGTTATAACGTAGCACCAGGTCACCTTCCTTAAAGTAATAAATCTTTGCATGAGCATTGTAATATTTTTCCATTTTTGTCTTATACTTCCCCTCTCTTATCGCCGCAACTTCCCGTCGCTCCTCCAACATATCTAAATTTTCTCTTATTAAATCATCGTTATTTCCATGTTCAAGCATCCTTCGAGTTGGTATCCCTACTTCTGCTGGTATCACCGCTTCTGAACCGTACGTTAAACTAAAAGGTGTCTCTCCATTAGGTGTTTTCGGCATTGTTCGATAGGCCTAGAGCACATGCGTCAGTTCATCAACCCATCCGCCGCCTGCTTTCCCTAGTCTTGTTTTGATGCCCTCAACTAAACTTCGATTAACCCGCTCAACCTGCCCATTTGCTTGAGGATATGCGACATATGCAAAAACCTGTGTTATAGCGAGCTCCTCACACCATTCCTTAAAGGGATTATCAGCAAACTGCTTACCATTGTCGGAAATGATGTACAAAGGTAACCCAAATCTAGAGATAATGTACTCCCAGACAAATTTTTTCACTTGCATCCCAGTGATATTCGCAACTGCTTTTGCCTCCACCCATTTAGTGAAATAATCCACAGCCACAATTAAAAATTTAACTCTTCCCGCGGCTTCAGGAAATGGCCCCACAATGTCAATACCCCACTTTTGAAATGGCCAAGCTGACACAATTGGCACCATTTCATGTTTTGCCTTCAAACTAACTGGAGCAAATCTTTGACATTCATCGCATCTCTTTAGTATATCACTAGCGAACTTATGCATATTAGGCCAATAATACCCCAATAAGATCAGCTTATTAACTATCATCCGAGGTCCCATATGATTACCACATATTCCCTTATGAACCTCGCTAACCACATAGACAGCCTCTTCCTCAGTTAAGCATTTCAACAAAGGTCCCACATACGTCCTTCTATATAACAACCCCTCCTGAACCTGGTACTGCAAAGATTTAACCTTTACTTTCCTGGCCTCCTCTTTCCTTTCCGGCAATCGCCCTGTCACCAAATATTCATATATTGGTGTATACCAAACTGGTCCAGACATAGCCACATCCGATACTTGCTTCTTTAATATTGAGGGCCCATCTAAAACTTCAACCCTTATTTCCTTCCCCAAATGTTTAAAGGATGTCGAAGCTAACTTACTTAAAATATCAGCTTTCTTGTTTTGGCTTCGAGTCACATGCGTAACCTCACATTTGTTGAAGTCCTTCATCAGAACCTTAACCTGGTCCAAATATAGTGCCATCGCAGCACTTTTAGTCTCATAATCCCCACTGACGTGCTTCACAACCAATAATGAATCAGTACATACTTGCACCTCATGCGCCCCTAACATCTTCATCATCCTTAACCCTGTTCATCAAAAACTTGTAAATACATAATACTGAGAAAAGTTAGTTAAAAAATAATAAATTTTCTTTTTTGTACTCCCGATCAACCTACCAACACAGCCTCATACTCAGCCTCGTTATTTGAAACTCCAAAATTAAACCTTATAGCATAAGTCATCTCATCTCCATCTGGACTTACAATCAATATACCTGCAACTTACGATGTAACAGAGTTTAAACCCAACATCAATATCTTATCAGATATGCAAAAGATAAAGAAAAAACACCTCCTTTACCGTAAATGAGAAAACAGAAAAAATCTTACCTGCACCTGCCCCCTCACTTCCGGTTGAACCATCAGTAAACAATTTCCATGGCAATACCTTTTCCACATCCAACACTACTGCTGATTCTTCTTGATTTATAGGTATTTCAGCTAAAAATCAGCGACCACTTGACCCTTCACAGCAACCCGCGGTTTAAACTGAATGTCAAATTGCCCCAACTCCACAGCCCACTTAACCATCCTACCGGACATTTCCGCTTTACGCAACACTTTATTTATTGGACAAGACGTCAATACCTCCACACAATGCGCTTGGAAATACCTCCGCAAACGTCTTGCCGCCACAACTAACGCAAGTACCAGCTTTTCCATCGGGACATACCTCTTTTCATAATCTTTCAAAAACTTTTACCGTTGATTGTCGCTGATTCTGGATCTTACTCCGAAACTTTGCCAACTAGATTTGCATATCATCAGCTTCTTCTTCCATAGATCGTTGCTCCTTCAAAAACAACAACAACTCTTTGTTCCTTCGCAAAAAATCAACATCCAATTCTGACAAATCATCATCGTCTGACTCTTTCCCCGACGATTTCCTGCTCTTCACACCAGCATTGTCATCAAAAACAACCATATCTTGTTTATCAGACACATCCTTAACCACAGACTTCTTCGATCCGTCAACATTCTCAGGAATCAATGTCTTCGGATCCATAAACGAAGTTGTGAAAACCGAAGTAGTCTTAAGTGGCGACTCATCAGCAGAAAAACCCGAATTCTGCCGAAAAGAAGAGCTTGACTTCAGTTTTTCATTCGAAGCCGTAACGGAAAAGGTTTTTTCCAAATCACTCATCGTTAAATTCAACACTCAATCACGAAGGATCCAGTCAACTAATGGATGGCGCCACTGAAAAAGGAAAAAGTGCTTAACGAAACACCTTTGCCGCCAAATCAGAGAGAAGTAATGAGAAGTGAATGAGGTTTGAATTTAGAGAGAGAAAGTGTTTATTAACTCTGGTAAAGATACAAGTGAATTAGAGAAAGATCCAAAAAAGTTCATAATCTAGATCCAATCTTGAGTATTTATAGGCTCTCGATCGCATCCTTCTGTCCCTTAGCTCGAATCTTATCCCAGATCCTCGCCTTGCATACACCTGTAAAACCATTACCACTTGCCCAAGGACTTAGATGCGCGATGGTCGGATGTGGACACACATCCGACAATCTCATCTATTCATCAGCAACCTTATGCGTCTCAAATTTCTGCATGCGGAGATTTTCCATTCCCTCAAACAACTCTTTTTTCAGTTTATCTTCATTTCGTTTTTGAATCTCCAGATTTGTTGTTTGCACTTTATTCACACTAACCAATTCCCGCTTTTCATCCAAATACTTTTCCATTACAGCTTGATAACTTGCAATCTTAGCAGCAGATTCTTCAGCATCCTTTGTCAGCATATCAAGCTTAATTTTGGACTTTTCAAACAAATTTTGAAAATCATTAGCGATATACCTCCGCTTCATCCTTCCATTTCTTAACTTCATTTACCAACTCATCTCTCTCTCTTCACAAATATTTGCTTTTGAAGCTTCAACATCCTTTTTATCTTGTTTAGAAATCTCTAAAACTTCATTCAGCAATTTGATCTCGCTTGTTAAACCTTCATTCTTCAAAACCAATTCCTTCTCATGTTCTTTAGAAATCTTCAAAGCTGAATTAACCAAATTGAATTCCTCAGAAAGATGTTGAATTTTATGCAACAACGGAGCATTTTGTTTCAACAAACTCTCCAAGTTTTCAGTAGATTCATAAGAACTTGGTGTGGAACTTGTATCTGAACTTGTCTCTGACAATAATCTTCTTGTTGATCATGAGTAACTATCAAAGCAGACGAATCAAAATGTTTTCCGCAATCATAAACACCATCATCTTGAACTGTTAGGGTTGTCTTGTTTGTATTACTTGAAGATGGTTGAGAGATACCAGGCTTGCTAGCATATGTTTGTTGACATTCCCGAGCAAAATGTCCAAGCTTTGAACATTTGTAGCATTTCAACTTTCACTTATCAATTCCCAATTTCTCATTAAAATCAGAAATATTTCTTCCATTTTTCTTGAAAAACCTTTTCGATCTTTGACTTAGCATAGCAAATTGCCAAGATAAATCCAATTCATTCAATTGATCTTCATCAAGTGCATCAAGATCATCTCGAGTTATTTTTGCATCAGCAACATTCTTGATAACAAAGCCAAACGATGATGAAATCAAAACAGCAATCATTTTGGCATAGTCATTTGTGGATTCAGCAAAAAAAGCATTCTGACTTGATAAATCTAGAATTGTAAAGCTACAACCTCGTGATGAATTGTTATTAGAGTTTCCAGAAACTCCAGCCATGAAAGCAACACTCGGGGCATAACTCAGATTTGGCTTAGCTTTAGCATTCATGCTTGCAGTATTCTCACCATGATATAACTCAGGATTTTGTAAAGTAGCAGTTGACTTCTTTGAGTTTAACCCCATTTCCCGAACATGAAGTTTTCCAGTCAGCTCGTGGAATGTCAATGTAGAGTATTCTTTATCATGAGTGAACCACTTCTGAACTCGTTCCGAACTACAAACTAATCCGAACATCGACCGAAACCCTCACGAACTAGAGAATTTCCGAACAATGATCGAACTCCTACCGAACTCACTCCGAACCACGTCCGAACTTGAACTTCGGAGCAGTTACTCCGAACCTGACTAGGAAGTTCCGAACCTCAACATAATTTTCTCAAAACTCTCGATTTTTGATGGATTTTGACAAAATTTGCAGCAGGATGATAGAAAAACTGACAAGGAATGATTTAGGAGCAGTTTTGACACAGAAAACTCGATAGATTTGATTAAAACACGTAAACAAACTCGAGAAACACCAAAACATTTTAAAAAACTCCAAAAATAGCAACCACAGATCAGTAGAGTGAACCAGAAAGCTCTGATACCACTTGAAAATGCGAGAGCATTGGATCGTCTACTCAATCTAGCTATTCGGAGATCAAAACGTAATTAACCGATTGTTTTATTGATCAAAGATGAACAATTACAACCAGTAAACACTCAGAAATTGACACAGAGAAACACCGTACAAAACACGCACTTAAGATCAGCTCAGACTCTCTCTCGTACTGATTACAAAGACCAACTAGATATTTATAGCTGCTGGCCGAACCTTGTCTTAACTCCAGGTTCGGCAGGTCCGAACTCCAGGTTCGGCAGGTCCGAACTCCAGGTTCGGACCAGGTTCGGCAGGTAGTGAACTTAGCCTTGAACCTTGGACTTGAACTTTAGGATCTTCACACGACATTGTCTGGTTGGATATTTCACACGACGCACAAACTATGTATCAACATAACAAAACAACACACATCATCACCAATTTCTTTGATAATGGATTTTAGAACTTCTTCGCCAAAGCAATTATCATTATTTTTTTAGTACATGGAGATAAATATTGATTATTACCTGCAATTTTTGGTAATTGACAAAGCTCTTGATCATGGCATAGTATTAAGTCCATTATTTCCAAGAAGTTTCCTTTGCAAATAGAAGTTTTACTTCATCATGAACACAGAATGATACTGAATTTTTCAAACAAAGTCTACAAGCATTAATCGTAGCATTTAGTCGAATTCAATTTGCTCTTTTTATAATTTTTCTTGATTATGAAGAGCGGTCACAATTGACTGATTCTAATTTATTTAATCCTCGCATTTTTAAATGATTTGTTGTGAACACTATTGATATCACCAATATGCAAAGCAAATCTCTCTGTCTTATTCCAAATGTTGAATTCTTTTTCTACAAATGCATCACGTCCACCTTGGGTTCCAACATGATTTGTAAATAAGTAGCAACATAAGCAAAATGCTTTGTTCTTTTTTACACTATACTATAGCCAATTACCATATTTGTCAAACCAAGTTCGGATGAATCGATGCTCTTTATTCCCAATTGTTGTTTTGGGAAAGTCATGACCACGTGGTTGACATGGTCCATTAACCCAATATTTTCTTCGTATCACATCTCTTTGATCGGGATGATAATCCATAATTTTTATCCTATTAGCCGGATCCCAAGGAAGTTTACATAAATCAATTAATTTAGCCCCGTAGATGAAGATTGTGGTTTATAAAATCTTTTCGTAACTCCTAATAAATAAGAACTAAACAATGTAAGTAAGCAAACAAATAATATTAAATTTTAGAAGCAAACAAATAATATTAAAAATCAGTTTCATCTGAATATCAAATCATCTCAATGTTAATTATCATTTGTCAAAATCAAATTCTTCCTGTTTAAATTATGTTGGTAAATGTTGCTATGTTGGTACATTGTTCAAATCATCTCAAATTCTCAATCTCAATTCATCTGAATAATGTGATCATCTCAATATATATATATATATATATATATATATATATATATATATATATATATATATATATATATATATATATAAAAGTTAAGCCATGGCACTGTTTTGCAACCTTGAAATTTATGAAAATAATAAATGCATTTACTCTTTAAACGATATAATTCAAATAAGAAAATCTGTAAATGAAATAGCAAAATTAAATATAAATAATAACACTAACCCTTCAAATTTCTTGAAACTCTTGAGTAATAAACTACTTAAAAATAGCATCATAATATATGATAATAATACTAAGCATTTCGAGTTCTCTTGCAACTAATAGGTAATAAACATGACCCTTTGGAGTTCAATTAATTGATCACACTTTTATGATCCTATATAAACCTATTGAGGCCTCATTTGTTCATCCCCCCACCTGTCATCACCTAAGATCGTGTAAGTCGTTTATATTTTTTGTTTATGTAATCTTCGTTGATGACCCTCTCCTTGGTTCCGGCGGGAAAAAAATATACCACCGGAACGTAAAACTTTTGTTGCTTTGTCCGACGTGAATAAAATGCAATGTCGGCGGCTAACGGGTTGTGTGTTCCTTTTTTTTAAATTCCTCGGATTTCTCGTCTGTTGTACTAATTGTTCTTCAATTTGCATTTGTAGGCTAAAACAACTTATATACTCATTGTGTTATTTAAAAGCATAAAGCAGTTACAATCGGCATTATGCTCTCTCTTTGATATCTTATATTCCTCTTTTTAGTTCATGTATAGCAGTGCAATACTACATTTTTTTCTCTTTTAAGGCTATATTATGAAATTTCAACCTAAAGTAGTTGCTAAAATCAACAGATAAACATTATCACTTTCCACCCGATTAAACTTTCCTATCAAATGCATATAATCAGTTGTGCCTAACTCAAATTACGTGGTCCCGTTGGATAATTCCTCTTCATGCATCACGCGTCCCCTAATTGAGATTGCAAAGAATGTAAACAGACCCAATTCACGAAATATAAAACAAAGATGTGAATACCACTCAAAGGAGATGAAAAAAATATGACACAAATCTAAAAAAAATGATAAAATCTCAATGTTGTACGCGAATTGAGGGAGAGATGATGACTGATCTGAAAATCCATTAAACACCATAGTCTCCAATTGAATTAGGGCAATGGACAGTTTGGAAGTCGATTATCAATAGGTAACAATAAATGAGAAACAGATTGGAAGGGGATTACCTTAACACCGAGACCAACGAGAAAGCTTCTCTATCCCCTTTAAGCAAAAACAAAACCGGTAAATCTTTTGAATCGGTGTTACCGAGACCTCCACAACACTGATCTGAAAACCAATCGAAGGATTAGGGAATCATCGTATCCGGTGCCATCACCGTCTTCTATTGAATCCTCACCGACACAGAAGAAATCTTAAAACCTCTCAACAGGAGCAACGGTCACCATTGTATTTGAATCGGCGCTAATTCTTGCTCTATTGTTACTAATCCTTTTGTTATGTTTACAAAAGAAAAGAAATCAAACATGATGATATTAAAGAAGATTAGAAGACAATTATGGATATAATCGGGCTAAAGAAGATAAGACTGAGAAGATAAAACAAACCTGATGGTGTTCTTCGTTGATCGTCGTCGAGAGGTATAGAGGATCAAGGAAGAAGAAAGTGAGGGGCAAATATAAAATTAGGGTTTTTTTAGAGGCAACGGGTTAAGATCCGTGAGTTATGGAAACGGGTCGAAGTCAAACCTAAATAAGCGGATCGCTGATATCATCATCATGAAGCGAGATGATAGTAGTCAGTCGTCCTTCATCCCTTGGTGAAGTTTGAATTCTGGAATACATACGTGTATACTGTGTTTCGCTATTTAGGTTAATTGTTTGATCTGATTTGTTTGGGCGATTAAATCGTCGGTTGCAGGTACCATGCGTCATCGGCGGAATCAAAGGGGGGTCAAGAGGGTCCATTGACCCTCCGGCCGACTAGATTTTCTTCACCGTAGATCCAACGTCCAATGTGTTTATTGATGTTTTTTTTGGTGTTTGACCCTCTAAAACTTCGACAAAATAGATCAAATGAACTTAGAAAAGTAAACGATGGTAGATTTAAAAAAAAATCCGGCTATAAGTTGATGCAAGTTGATGCAGAAACCAGAGAAAGGTATAAACGAGGAAGACGATAGCACAAAATGACAAAAGTAAAAGAGAGAAGTAAAGGTACGGTTTTCAGAATTCTTGATTTTTAATGCATATCTTCAAAATAAATAAATATTATACTATTTACTTTTTTACCTTTTTAATGACGGTGTTTTCATTTCAATTGAAGTTAGTTTGATTTTCTAATTTCTTATTTATTTGTTCACAATATCATCACCAAATCTAGAAAATACACATATCATAAATTCTTTATATGTTACGGTGTAAGAATTTATATGTTTATGAAATTAAATATTTGGTTAGTATATGTTTAGAACTAGAGATCAACCGTGCGTTGCTGTAATCAGAATTTTATGATAAAACAGGTAGTAAAAAACAATATACTGAGTTATATAAGTCATTAAGATTATTACATATTATAACGTGACCCTCCAATTAGAAAAGCCTAGTTCCGCCACTGCCATACGAACATGATGTAAAGTTTCTATGCCCTAGGTGCGTTTGACTATGCATTTAACCTAACAATGAATGGAGGATGCCCCACCTTTTTATTATGAGTTTATTTTATACAAATTCTATTAAAATGATTTTCTTTCAAATTAACAATCTTTATTGCAAGCATTTAAATGTATCATAGATATCGATCTGCAATATTATTATTATATTAAGGCTGATATTATGTGAATAAATATAACATAGATAAAATTTGGAATAAAATATATTGTTTTCATTAGCATGTTCTTATTAGCATTTGGCATATTTTTTATTTTTTCCTTTTTATTTATTAAAGGATGTTATTATGTATTTTAGGATGCTATTGGTAATTATAATTGTATCTTTATCCTTTATGTTAACATGATACATCAAGTAATATGTCTCCAAAATGGATTTCTGATATAAAACATAATGATCCAACAAAACCACTTCAAATCCATGTCATTAAGAAGTGAAAGCCGTACACGAAACACCCCGAACTTTCCTCATGTGAGTTACCAGTTTCCTCAAGAGCATGAAAGAAATTTGTTGGAACTTAAAATCTATATGACTGACGCCATCAAATCTGTTTACCGAAGCATTCGACTGAAGAATCCATGTGAACTGATTCAGAGACACATGTTGTGATGCTCGAGGCTTGCAGATTGGACCGCAGACCGTTTTCTGGAAAAGTCAACCGTTCGGGTCAACGGTCAACGTAAAAGTCAACGGAAGATCGGTTCGAGCGAGTCAAGCTTCGGATTAATTAAATCAACTTTGATTTAATTAATATTTTATGTTATTTGCCTTTCTTGTAATTTTCAGTTATGTTATGTTTTTCTGTTGTTAGTCACCCTCACTATATATATAGTGAGGGTGCCCATTACAAGAAAGAGTCTCTGAGTGTGGAGATGATGATTTTCTTGTAGAGTGTGAGATTTCCATTCTAGAGAGAGAGAGAGAGAGAGAGAGAGAGAGAGAGAGTGAATCATGGATTTCCATGAGACAGTGTTTGTCATGATTTCTTGATTGTAAGCTGAAAATGCGTGAGCATCGGATCGTCTACTCGATCTAGCTAATCGGATATCGAAACGTAATTAACCGATTGTTTTATTGATCAACAAAGAACAATTACAACTAGTAAACACTCAAAAATAGACTCAGAGAATACACACTCAGAAACACACACTTAATAGATCTCGCACGCTCAGAAGTCCCCACAATTACAAAAACCAAACCTCTATATATACTAGCTGGTCCGAGCTTTGGCCGAACGTCAAGTTCGGCCTGTCCGAACTTCAGGTTCGGACCTAGTTCGGCCAGACCTAGTTTAACTTGATCTTAATCTTGCTTGATACTTCACACGACGCACATATCAGGTATCAACAAACTCCCCCTCGTCGTGTGCAGTATCTATTCAATATTATCAACTTTGTATCTTCAACCAAGCTCCCCCTTAAGTGTAGAATCCGTTCGTCCAAAGAAATAAACCTTCAAACAAACTCCTCCTCAACTCAGTCGTAACTTGATCTTGAATACTTTGATAATCTCTCGTGTATCTCTGGTCGTTTATCCACAGCTTCAGAAGACTTGAAGTTGTGATATCTTGCACATAGTAACCTGCTCAAACATTTAAATAGTCTTGACGCAAAACGTCTCTTTGAGACTTCAAGATATGATTTTGAAAATGATTTGTATCACGTGTTGACCAGATCGAAAATAAAGCAGAAACAAAATCTTTTTTGATTTTTCAAAGTTTATGCTAAAACACACCGAAAATATTTTTGATCTTTTCTGAAATGAAATGAAATTGCAATACAGAATCAAACACTATTTTTGGTATGAGAATGATCACTATATGGGATCATATTGAACATAACGCCCTGAACTACATTTCAATTTCAATTAATCGAAACACATAAGTCATGTTGATTGCTGATATAATTTGTCCAACTTAAACTCAGGCAGAATCATACTCATAACATCTGGATATGTTAAGGTATTGATTAGATTTGCTTTGACCAATGTATCCCACACTATCAGACATAATCAGACATTTTCTGTTTTCTTTCTTTTTCCTTTTGTGTGACTGCATTTGTGATTTTTCACAATGCATAGTATGTTTCATGATATCATCAACTGTGTTCCATGCAAAAAGAAGTAAGAACGTTAAATCGTCTACCTTAAGGTCGATCTTTCGATTCGCAGATAAGGCCTCGGATTTAACAAAATAAGAAAATAAAACAAGTTGAAATTGTATAACCCAACAACAATCAGGTCGGTACTCCCGTACACGTAGAGAAAGTCCGATGAGTTATACGAAACACCAAAGAAAATAAAGCAGAACGTCAAACGAACAACGATCAGGTCGATCTTTCGATACGCAGAGAAGGTCCGTTCGTTTGACAAAATAAAGAAAATCAAACAAGTTTAAATCTTTGCAAAAAGAACACATGTATACACAGTGACTTCTCATTTTGAATTTCACACTTATTTTTCTTTTTGTGTCATGAAATATGCATCAAGATGTTATCCACATGGTCAAGCATTAGTATTTAGTGTATATCACATCTGAATACTTTCTGATTTGCCGAGCCTACCAAGCATATCAAACAATGATCTTATGGCCCTTTCATCTACTCTTTCCATGAGTCAGATACGTAAGCCAATGTACCATCATTTCCCAATGATCAATTTCTCATAATTTTATATATTTGGCATGTACTCACCTTCCTTCATTATATATTTGGCATATATTCACCTTCTTCCCATAACATGCTTTTTCTCAATTACTCCCCCTTACTTACAATTCTACCCCTTAAAATGAAAACTCTATTTTTGGATTTTCATTTTACACAAAAACAAGACTCTATTTTTAGTTTTTGAGAAAATTTAGAGACAGAGAAAAAAAAAATGACCAATCAACACGGACACGATGCAATTTTAGAATTCAGAAAATTTGCAGGTTGAAAAGATTTATCATGAATATTTAAATTAAGCATAATACTCCTCCATCAACAACTTTGCAATCGTCAATAGGTCTTCTAGAAGTACCTGCACACTGGTTAAACTAATTAGTCTATAAATGACCTGAAGCTAATCGCTTCTGGTCGACCAGTGTCCTTGTTTTGCTTAGAAACCACCTTAGGTTTCCATTGTAGTTGTTTTGGTAATTCAGTTTTTGATGAAACAATCACAGGTGACTATGATGATGAACCTACACTTTGAACCTTTGAAAACATTGGAACAAAACGTTTTTGTTTATGGAAGAATGTAGGCTCAACTTCATCAAAAACTCTGCCTTGTTCATCAAAGAACTTTGGTGTGGCAGGTTTACCAAAAACTGATTTCTTGTGAAATCTTTGGGGTGAATCAGCAGGTGATGGACAGGCTTTTGCCATATGCCCTGGGCGACGACAAATATAACAGATTCTTGTGGTTTTGTCCCATCTTTGATGTACCTGCGAAGAACACACATGAATATTTCGAACATGATCAGAATGAGAATCAAATACCTGATGCCTGTGATCATGTACCCATTTGGATGTAGGGCTTCGAGATTGAGAACTTTCAGAAGAAATGGTAGCTTTCACAAAAACCTCAGCAATCTTCTGAGCATCAACACAATGAAGAGGAAATTCTTTGTCAGAAATTAATTGTTCCGAACCCTTGAGTTTGTAAAACCGCTCGGGTTGAATTTTATCAGCTTGAAACACTTCCTTCTTCACTTGTTTCATCTTTAATTTCTTCAAATCATGAGATGAAGATGCTGGAACCTTCTCAACTTTATTTTGCATCCTGTGAAAACCCAATCCTTCACGCTTTCCAGAAATCTTCTCCTCAGATGAACAATGTCCATTCTTTGCTAATCGAGAAAATTCAGCTTTTACTTCTGTTACATTCTTTTGATCATAAAAGATCTTTTCATCAAACTCAGGTTGAGTCTGGATCTTGTTACTAGAAGTAGCCGACGTCTCATTATCAGCAGAGGATGAACCATATACAAACTTCGGTGCAGGAGAGACTTCGGATTTCTTTTCCTTCTTTTTCTTATGCCTCTTGTTTTTCTTCTTTTCAACAACCTCTTCCACGTCAGCAGTAGATGATGAAACTTTTGAATAATCAAATTCATCAACTTGTTCCTTCACTTCTTTGAAAGCTTCTTTGATATGAGCAGGGGGTGATGCAGTTTTATCAAACATTTTCTCAAAATTAGCATCATTTGCTAAGAAACTTGTGAAAACTTGAGAATTTGAAACATTGTTGAGTAAACGATTAGCATCGAGAACTTGAATTTTAAGATCAGAAATTTGCTGTTGAGCTTCTGCGAATTTCTTTTCTTTTGCAATCAATCGCTTCGCAACTTTGTGAGTTTCAAACTTTTGCATGCGAAGATTGTCAAGTCCTTCATGTAGCTCCTTCTTCAATTTATTCTCATTTCGCTTCTGAATTTCCAGATTTGCAGCTTGAACCTTGTTAACACTAACCAATTCTCGCTTCTCATCCAATAACTTTTCCTTATCCACTTGATAAGCTTCAATTTTAGCATTCAAATCTTCAATAGTCTTTGTGAGCAGATCAAGCTTAATTTTGGATTTTTCAAACAAATTCTGAAAATCAGTAGCAGTATCTGCTGCTTCATCCTTCCATTTCTTCACTTCTTGCACCAACTCATCCTTTTCTTCACAAATCATAGCTTTTGCAGTTTCAACATCCTTTTTGTCTTGTTTCAAAACTTTTAAAACTTCATTTAATGTTTTGATTTCAGTAGTCAAACACTCATTCTTCAATGTCAACTCCTTTTCATGGTCTTTAGAAATCTTTAACTCTGAATTAATCACATAAAATGTCTCAGACAGTTGTTGAACTTTATTCATCAATAAAGCATTTTCTTTCATCAGACTCTCCAAGTTTTCAGCAGATTCATAAGAACTTGGATTGAACTAGTATCGGAACTAGTATCTGAATAGGAATCATCTGATGGAACATGAGTAACAATCAAAGCTGATGAATCATAACCAAATTGTTGACCCCAATCATAAACACCATCTTTTTGTGCTGTCAAAGCTGTAGACTTGCTAGTGTTACTAGTAGATGGTTGAGTAAAACTAGGTTTGGATGATTGTAAAACACCAGACTTGTTTGTATGTGTCTGTTGACAGTCTTTAGCAAAATGTCCAAGTTGTGAACATTTGTAACACTTTAATTTGGACTTGTCAAAACCCAATTTATCACCAGAAATATTCCTTCCATGTTTCTTAAAGAATCTCTTAGATCTTTGACACAACATAGCATATTGCCAAGATACATCCAATTCAGTTAGTTGATCATCATCAAGAGCATCAAGATCCTCACTGGTTAACTTTGCATCAGCAACATTTTTGAGAATCAAACCAAAAGATGATGAAATCAATGCAGAAATCATTTTGGCACAATCATCTGTTGATTCAGCTGAAAAAGCATATTGACTTGAAAAATTTGGAATTGTGAAATTGCAACCCCTTGAAGAATTTTTATCAGAATTTCCTGAAACTCAAGCTAAAAGCAACACTTGGTGCGGTATTCTGATTTGGTTTAGACTTTTCACTCATGCTTGCACTATTCTCACCATGATACAATTCAGGATTCTGCAAAGTAGCAGTTGACTTCTCTGAATTTAACATTTCCATTTCTCGAGCATGAAGTTTTCCAGTAAGCTCGTGAAATGTCATTGCAGAATAATGCTTGTCATGCGTGATTAGCAACACATAATTCTCCCATTTCTCTGGCAATGCTTCCAAAATCTTTTCTTTCAAATCAGTATCAGTTTTCTCAATCCCAACCACCTTTAATTCACTAATCAAGTGTGACAATCTTGAAACAAGAGCAGTAATGTTTTCATTGTCATAATTCTGAAAACTATCAAATTCTTTGTTTAGAACTTTTTTCGACTCTTCTTGTAGTCATCATTACCTTCACACCTTGCTGATAAAGCATCCCACAATTGCTTAGATTTCTTGCAAGTGGTAAATTGATGAAGCAACTCAGTAGGTAATGCCATCGTAAGATAACCATAAGCTTTTTGTTCAAGCTCGTATGGTTTTCTTTCAGCAAGATCAAAAGTATGAACTTCTTTAAAATTTCCCACATCAGTTGGGTGTTGATAAAGTTTCTTGAGAGGAATCCACAAATCGATATCATTCGTGCTTATGTAAGCAGAAAATCGTTTCTTCCAGTTCTGGTAATCTTCAAGCTTCAACAATTTGGGAACTTTCTGACTTGTTCCAATTTCGTTATCAAAATTCATCATGGTTTGCATCACACTTTGCATTGCAGCAAACGCTTGAAATTCCGACATCGTTGAAAATTTGAATCTGGTGACCGAACCTGCTCCGATCCTATCACTAACCTCCGAACTCTGTCCGAACCTAAATCCAAAGTCCGAACTATGTCCGAACCTGCTCCGAATCAGAAACAACAGGCCGAACTCCTAAACAACTCCGATCTATCTCCGAACCACCTCTGAACTCCGAACTTTGACCGAACTCTCACCGAAGACACACCGAAAGATGTCTGAACTTCAAGTTCGGAGCAGTTACTCCGAACCTGATCTGGAGACTCCGAACTTCGAACTCATTTTTTTCACAAATTGCACAAAAATGACTGTTTTTGACAAAACTTGATACTGTGGATTAGAAAAAACGATAAGAAGTGATTTAGAAGAAAAATTGACACCAATAGCTCGATAGGAATGATGAAGAACACGAAAACAAACTCGAGAAGTATCAGATAAAGATCAAGATCATGTCAAACTAGGTTTGGCCGAACTAGGTCCGAACCTAAAGTTCGGACTGGCCGAACCTAAAGTTCGGACTGGCCGAACCTGAGGTTCGGACGAGGATCGGACCAGCGGGTATAAATAGGTGATTGGTCTTTGTAATTGTAGACTTCTGGGCGTGTGAGATTTCCTAAGTGTGTGTTTTCAAGGTGTTTCTCTGTGTTGTGTTTCTGAGTGTTTCATTGATTGTAATTGTTCATTTTGATCAATAAAACAATCGGTTAATTACGTTTCGATGTCCGATTAACTAGATCGAGTAGACGATCCGATGCTCACGCATTTTCAAGTGGTATCAGAGCTTTCTGGTTCACTCTACAGATCTGTGGTTGCTATATTTGGATTTTTGAAGTGTTTTTGAAGTTTCTCGAGTTTGTTTTCGTCTTGTTCATCAATTCTATCGAGTGTTTGGTGTCAAAATTGTTCCTAAGTCATTTTCTATCAGTTTTTCTGAGTCACAGTATCGAGTTTTGTAAAAATCCGTCCATTTTCGCGTGTTTTGGAAAAATGAGTTCGAAGTTCGGAGTTGTCTGATCAGGTTCGGAGTAACTGCTCCGAACTTGAAGTTCGGTCGATATTCGGTCAAGGTTCGGAGCTGTCTCGGTCAAGGTTCGGAGTGATTTGAGGTTCGGACGAGGATCGGACCAGCGGGTATAAATAGGTGATTGGTCTTTGTAATTGTAGACTTTTGGGCGTGTGAGATTTCCTAAGTGTGTGTTTTCAAGGTGTTTCTCTGTGTTGTGTTTCTGAGTGTTTCACTGATTGTAATTGTTCATTTTGATCAATAAAACAATCGGTTAATTACGTTTCGATGTCCGATTAGCTAGATCGAATAGACGATCCGATGCTCACGCATTTTCAAGTGGTATCAGAGCTTTCTGGTTCACTCTACTGATCTGTGGTTGCTATATTTGGATTTTTGAAGCATTTTTGAAGTTTCTCGAGTTTGTTTTCGTGTTGTTCATCAATTCTATCGAGTGTTTGGTGTCAAAATTGTTCCTAAGTCATTTTCTATCAGTTTTTCTGAGTCACAGTATCGAGTTTTGTCAAAATCCGTCCATTTTCGCGTGTTTTGGAAAAATGAGTTCGAAGTTCGGAGTTGTCTGATCAGGTTCGGAGTAACTGCTCCGAACTTGAAGTTCGGTCGATATTCGGTCAAGGTTCGGAGCTGTCTCGGTCAAGGTTCGGAGTGATTTGAGGTTCGGAGATAGATCGGAGTCTTTGAGGAGTTCGGTCTGTTGATTTTGACTCGGAGCAAGTTCGGACAACGTTCGGAGTTTGGATTTAAGTTCGGACAGAGTTCGGAACTTTGTTATAAGTTCGGAGAGAGTTCGGCCGACAGAATCTTATTTTTTTTTCTTCGAACGATGTCGGAATTTCAAGCTTTTGTCGCAATACACACCCACTGATGTTGATCAAGCATTTGCCACTCTGAATCAGCAGCATGATCCCAACTGGTACGTGGATAGCGGGGCCACGTCTCATATGACGAATACTCCAATCAAGGGCACTGGTAACCAAACTCTTTCTCCACCCTATCCTACCCTTTCTCTAAATAATGTCCTTTACGTTCCTAGCCTTGTTAAAAATTTACTTTCTGTTCGCCGTTTAACTACAGACAATAATCTCACCATTGAGTTTGATCCATATGGTCTTGTTTTGAAGGATTTCAAGACCCGGGCTCCGCTCATCCGATGTAACAGCATTGGAGACCTCTATCCCCTATCTATCCAGTCTTCTCAAGTTACAAGTCCTTCCGCTTTTGCTGCTATCACCCAGGATCTTTGGCACTCCCGTCTCGGACATCCTGGCTCTAATATTTTGCTTTCTTTGAATAAACAATTGTCTTTTTCATCTTCCAATGTAATAAAGCAATTGAAACTATCGAATTGCCAGTCGTGTGCTTTGGGCAAACACATTAGAATGCCATTTTATTTATCTACTTCTACTACTTGTTCTCCTTTTGATATAATTCATAGCGATTTATGGACCTCTCCGGTTCTTAGCACGGGTGGACATCGCTATTACTTACTTTTATTGGATGATTATACTAACTTTGTGTGGACATTCCCTTTAGCCAGTAAAAGTCAAGTTTTACCCATCTTCATTATTTTTCATAACTTTGTTCAAACTCATTTTTCAAAGAAAATTAAATCGCTTCTATGCGACAATGGTGGTGAATATGATAATAATGCGTTTAAAGATTTTGCCAACAAAAATGGCATGACGTTTCGTTTCTCTTGTCCCCATACGTCGGCCCAAAATGGCAAATCGGAACGTAAGCTACGTTCCATTAATAACGTAGTTCGCACTCTCTTACATCACTACTCCATGCCACTTAATTTTTGGCATCATGCCCTCCAGTGGCGGATCCAAAGTTTTCTGTCAGCGGGGGCAAAACTTGATACGTTAAATTAAGTCAGGTCAAAATGAGTTAACCAAAGTTAAGTTGCTTCAAGATACCAATGATCTATAGCTCAATTAGCTAGAGGGAGATACCCATGTTGTTTAATGATATATGATTAATATAATAGTATGTGCTAATAAAATGAAATGTATTCAACAATAAAAATAAAAATAAAATTATGATTCCAACAATAAAACATGCTGTCAATAATCAAGGGGGTTGAATTAAACAAAAGGACTTATTTTGTAATATTAACTGAATTAAGGGGGTTGAATTGTAACTGTTCTAAAAGGTGTAAAACATAGCAGCAATGAGACAGACAATAAAGCAATAGTGCAAGACTACTTCTCTCTCCATTTTATCTTTTACAGTCATCTTCTTCATCGAGCACTCTTCCTCCATTGAAGCTTTCTCTTCGTAGATAATTTGTTTACTAATCTCACCATATTTCTTCTTATTTCTCTTCACTCTTCGATCTCATGGGGGCCTTCAAAAGTTTTTACATGGGGGCCTATCTAAATAAGCAATAATTTTCTACTATGGTTAAAAATCTGAGCGGGTGCCTCGTCCCCCGCTCAAGGACACGTGAATCCGCCCCTGATGCCCTCCCACATTCTACCTACCTTCTCAATATTATACTCTCTAAACTTCGTCACATGTCCTCCCCCACGGAACTTCTATATAACCGTGTCCCGTCTTATGACAATCTTCGTGTCTTCGGTTGCTTATGTTTCCCACTCTTCCCTTCCACCACCATAAATAAATTACAACCTCGTTCCACCCCGTGGGTCTTTCTTGGTCATCCCCCCCATCATCGTGGTTATCTATGTCTTGACATTTCTACCAACCGCCTGTTCATATCTCGTCATGTCCTCTTTGACGAGCATTCTTTTCCTTTCAAACATCTCCACTCTACTCCTCCCACATACGAGTCGTTCGAGTCGGACCCACACCCGAGCCTTTGTTCTTCATCGGCCACAACCCCAGGCCCTACTCCATTCTCCCCCCCGGTCACGCCGGTCACATTGCTGGCCCTTCCAGCCCAGCGTCGGCCCCGTCCGGCATACCATCTCCACAGCAGCCTTCGTTTACTGCTACGCCGGCTGCCACTCCTACATCCTATACTTATTCGTCTCCCACATCGTGTCCGGCCTCTTCGCCTTCGCCACCTACACCTCCCCCTCCACCCACACGCACTATGCGTACTCGTAGCATGTCCGGTATAAGCAAACCAAAAACTCCTTTTAACCTCCATGCATCCTCTTCCATCTCTCCCCTACCTCGAAGCCCCATCGATGCTCTCAAAGTCCCTGATTGGAAGCACGCCATGCACGATGAATTACGTGCTCTTATTGATAATAAGAGTTGGGTTTTGGTGCCTAGACATTCGGGTATGAACATTGTATGAAGAATGTAGGTATTTAAACATAAAATGAACTCAGATGGCACTCTGGAAAGGTATAAAGCTCGCCTTGTATGTGACGGACGCTCTCAACAACTCGGGGTTGATTGTGGCGAGACTTATAGCTCTGTCGTCAAACCCGCAACTATCCGCACTGTTCTCA
The DNA here is from genome assembly GCA_039602395.1 of Deinandra increscens subsp. villosa. Taxonomy (NCBI): domain Eukaryota; kingdom Viridiplantae; phylum Streptophyta; class Magnoliopsida; order Asterales; family Asteraceae; genus Deinandra; species Deinandra increscens. Next base: position 37,851 of record JBCNJP010000063.1, on the reverse strand, counting down.
CATTGGCTCTTGCAAAGGGTTGGCCTATTAACCAATTAGATGTGAAGAATGCGTTTCTGCATGGGGACTTAAATGAAACAGTGTATAAGCATCAGCCGGCGGGTTTCCGGAATCCAAAATTCCCGGATCATGTTTGCTTGCTACAGAAATCGCTTTATGGATTGAAACAGGCGCCGAGGGCGTGGTATAAAAGGTTGGCAGATTATGTCACCCGTCTTGGTTTTTCTAACAGTAAGTGTGACACTTCATTATTTTTATATCGACGGGGTGCGACACAGCCTACCTTCTCCTATACGTTGATGATATTATCTTGGTCACTAGCTCGGATCAGTTACGCTCAAAGCTTATGCGCCTCCTCGCTTCAGAGTTCGCAATGAAGGATCTAGGCCCGCTTACTTTCTTCTTGGGCATTGCCGTGACTAGACCGACGCCCCATTCCTTGTTCCTATCGCAACAAAACTATGCCCGGGACATACTACGTCGGGCGGGTCTCGAGAATGGCAATGCGGTTTCCACGCCCGTTGACACCAACTCGAAGCTCAGCGCCAATGAAGGTACTCTTCTTAACAATCCCACAGAATACAGGCAACTTGTTGGCGCGTTACAATATTTGACTATTACTCGTCCCAACATAAGTTAGGCGGTCCAACAGCTTTGCATGCATATGCATGCGCCCCGTATTCCACATTTGAATGCCTTAAAGCGCATATTGAGATGCTTACAGGGAACAATTACTCTCGGACTCACTCTTTCCTGGTCCAGTCTGCACACACTCGTTGCTTACACTGATGCAGATTGGGCCGGGTGTCCGGATACTCGTCGGTCTACTTCAGGTTACTGCGTATATTTGGGTGATAACTTACTTTCATGGTCCTCTAAGAGACAACCCACTATTTCCCGGTCCAGTGCTGAAGCCGAATACAGGGGGGTTGCCAATGTTGTTTCTGAGACTTGCTGGCTTTGCAACTTACTGTGCGAGTTGTTTCTTCCGCCTCGCAAAGCTACGCTAGTGTACTGTGACAATGTCAGCGCCGTTTATTTGTCGAGCAATCCGGTACAACATCAGCGTACAAAGCATATCGAGATTGACATACATTTTGTCCGGGAAAAGGTTTCTCGAGGAGAAGTAAGGCTCATGCACGTGCCTTCCCGCTATCAGATTGCGGATATCTTTACCAAGGGACTACCTCGGATTCTGTTTGATGATTTTCGCTCCAGTCTCAACGTCCGTGAACCTCCCGTTTCGACTGCGGGGGTGTATTAGCGTATATTGTAACTTTGTAATTATATAAGGTACTCTTGTGAAAATAGTTTAACTTGAAAAACAAGTTTGTATCCCATATATATTGTAATTATTCTGATTAATGAAGGCATGCAATTATTCCCAACTTACAATATTGATGTCAATTAATATATCAAATTTGGTTTTGTATCCAACAATGTGCATCATATTTGGTTTTGTATTCAGTAATGTGCAATTGTATTGGCATTGCTCTGTTTGTGGAAATAAGTTAATCGAATTTCGTTGACTACACATTAAACTAATCATTCAAAGTTGTTTTTAATCACAAATCAAATATAAAAAACAACTGTGTAACTAATATGCAATATACACGATAACACGGAGGCTTAAATACTATATGTCTTTATTTGTATAAACAAATTAAACCTTTAACTTGATTACAGTAAATATTTAATTAGGTTGGTATGAAAAATAAATATAACCATAAATTTGATTATTTAATTTTATGTATTTTTTTTTAACTTTTAAGTTTTTTCTTTCTTTTTTGTTTTTAAATGTAATAGTGTTTTTATTGTATTTATTATTATATAAGGTAATGTTACGTTTTCTCTTCACGTGTTCCCAACATCTTGGTTGCATGTCTAAAACCACATCTACAGTCTGTAATTTATTTGCTAAAAATGCGTAGCAATGCGTGTACACAAATACATGTTTCCCTATACCTACAAATCATTGGTTTACTCCCTTTGCCCCAGAATTAACCTTTACTCTGAAAAAAAAAACATTATTCCACATCAATGTTCTAAAAAAAAACAACCGCATATCTATGCATACATTAAGGAGTTGAGATCACGAGGCCATCATTTTTACAAACATTAATAATAGAAAACTGGTTGATTGAACTATATGACAGTTAACAAAATAGGGATTTAAAAGCTCTCACCATGGCTCAAACAGCGCGCTCCAAAAACTTCATGTCCGTCTTCCGATCTGATAATAACACTATTTAAGAACATGAAATAAACACTATTATATATTTATTAGGAGCAATGTAAAATTGCATATACCTTCAAAAGGATTATATTAAAAAGATATTATACAACTCAATTTAGAGCACGTGAGTTTTAAATTAAAATTTTAAAGTTCAGTTAAATTACCAGGCTAAATTGTAACATTTCGGTTAATCCGATTATCCATGTTCGACCCATTTCTGTATCCGTTTTAGTGATTGATAATCAATGAAGAACCATGTGATTTTTTGTTTTTAATCTTGTGTGATTAAACCTTTTATCATATTCAGTGATCGATTTAACGTTAATTTATCTATGTTCGGATTTGTTTCGAACACTTCATTACTTAAGTCTAACCGAGTAGCCCGAGTAATCTAAACATGTATGAGACATGTGTTTAATACTAGTCACACACACAAGTAAGTACAAGTGAAGATGTGTGAAGGTTCAAGGTTAAAACGCAAGCGATGAAGGTTCGTAAAATCCCGCGCGGTTTCGATTGTAACGTTCGCCTATTTTGTCACTCGGCTCATGGTCCTTACCCGTGAACCCATTTTATTAGTAAAATAAAGTGATGACGCTTATACTCGACCATTCCCCGAATCGTAACTGCTAAAAGTTTAAGTGGTGCTCAATGACCGCATAAAAACTTGACAGGGGCATATCTCGGGCTAGAAAATGAGTTACGGGACCGATAAATAGTGCATTTTGAGTATCTCTATGAGAGGAAGAAGATTATGAGGTTAAAATTGGCATGATTAAGTTCAACACGGCCCGTTCCATACTTAGCACGCCCCATGTTGCCCCGATGAGATTTTGTCTTTTGCGTCTGACAGCCTTCTGACGAGCACGACCCGTGCTCTAACAATCACGCCCTGTGCCAACTGACACAGCTGACCCAGCATGCCCTATACCCCTGATGACACGCCCCGTGACAAAGTTCCTAGCTGCCTATAAATACCCCCCCCCCCCAAATCATTCTCTCAACTCCACCCATTACTTCCCTCCCACTCTCTCTCTCTCATTTTCACCCTTTTCACTCCCCTATATAACCTATATTCATGCTCCTCTTCCTCCTTTAAAGATTTTCTCTCTGAGCTCACTCTAAATCTTCACCCTTTGTAAGTAACCTCTTTTTATCTACTTAATAAAGCTTAAATAACCCTTTTACCTTTTTAAATCTTAACTAACATCACTAGCTAAAATATACTCAAAACTATAAGTTAAGATTCAACAACATTCTTTTACTTGTTTAATCTCTTGTGTGTTTATCTTAAAACTAATACTTACACAAGTTCATGAGATGGTATAACATGATCCAAGAGCCCCACGAGGATCTAAAATGGTGAAGTTCCAAGATCCATCCAAAGATCATGAACCTTGTTTAAGTGTATTTTCTAAAAACAAATGTTATTTAAATATTTTGTCACCTCTCTTTCATTTTAACTTGAAGACTTATGTTCTACAACAAGTGTATGTCAGGGGACGATATGTCCTAAATCCATTCCAAGGATGTCTGATGAATTAAGCTTGGCCACTAAGTCTCCATTTAATTAAACTTTTTTTTATTAAAACAAAACAAATTTTTTTTTTAATCGTGCACTATTAAAAATTTGGACAAAATATTTTCCTGACTTTAAGCGGTCATATCTTGGTCATAACAAGTTAAAACTGGACAAAATCGGACTCCACGATTAATTTTGTCGAGTTAGCTTTTCAATTGTAATTTTCTCATCTTCTAATTCAAACCGAGGACTTCACAACAGCCCACACAAGATGGGTGCGCGTTTCAGTACCTTCTGTTTTGTGAGGCTTTTTTGAGCTAGTTTTTAACGTTTTCTCAAGAACCTTCTAAACAAAAGTTGTTTGGAATACTTTAAACTAACAACCTGTAAAATTTGGAAATATTTAGAAGGCATATGATACCTTAAAAACAATCTTAAAGTCACAACCTGCAAGTTGTCCAAATTATCAAAATGGTGCACTAAACCAAAAGAACCAATCTTTATGACTTTTTGACAAAACTCTAACTCCTGACCAAACTACAAGCCATAACATCCTATCTTTCATACAATAGGACCAAACCCGTGATCTCGAATCATTCTAGTTGTGAGGTTCATTTTGGCAATCTAATGTGAGCATTCATAGTCCCTTTTTCCTTTTATCATTTTGGGGTGCAACAAGCACGCTATATCAAACTCAAGCTCTTTACACTTTTCTCTATATCAAACCATATGCGACTCTATGCTTGTTATGTATGTTTCAATATGTTAGACTTGTATGATCTATTGCTGTGTTTGTGCTCATACTCCTACTCATACTCTACGCGTAATTATTAACACTAAAAAGGTTGTGGTTACGATGATAGATCTATTGTCTTCACAAGCCCACCTAGCTTGCCTGGTATTTGGCGCCGAGTGATTGAAAACCTAATTGTCAAGGCTTGGATTACGCTCACTTATTGTGCTTTATTTCAATACTCGTTTCTCATATGTGAACTAATGGATCGCATTACTTTACACATACACTAGATACAAACCTATGTTTACTCACCAACTATTCGTAGTTGACCCGTATGTTGTACATGTTGCAGGTAACGCAGTTTGACGTGAAGTTTGCTTATCACCATTAGGATGCATGGGCTTTAGTGCGGCCTAAATAAATTAAAGACTTGTTATGTTTGTTATTGTTGGATTGTTATGTTCGGATTATGTTATATTTGAATATTATGAGGTAGGTTGATTAAGAATATCGCAACATTTAATTTAGTGTTATATGCATCTGGACAATCATCGGCCCCCGATATATTCCGTCGTCGGTTGGGGTGTGACATAAATCATTGAGGTTTGATATTTATAAATGTGAGAAGAAGGTTGGGTGATGTTGAAGAAGGATGTGATTTAACACTTTTGAAATAATTATGACGTAAACAAATGATTTAAACACTTAAGATTTAAATGGTCAAAAAATAACTCAAATCCACAAGTAATATGATTTAAATTAAGGTTTTCTAAAAAAAATATAGTCTTTGCCTCTTTGGTTAGGTGATGTAGATAATATTATAAAAAAATTCATAATATCAGACAAAAGTTCAGTTAAGATAATTAAGACGTATAATAATAACTTTAATGAAGGTAAAAACAAGTTAAATCATTAAAAGATGTTAAGTGATGATTAAGTAAATAGTAGATTTGATAAAATAAAAATAAGTACACACCTTCAAGATTTGATATAATTACCCACTAAAAGAAATTACCTCTGCAAAGCACAAATGAGTAAAATATAAGTTTACTATCAACAGAAGTAAAAAATAACGTAGAAAAATGTGTGTTTTACTCTTAAGTCTCCAAAGAGTCAAGCTTACAAAAGCAAACACTAAATCATTAAGGTTGAAGCAAACTGATGTGATCTAACACTTTATTGAAATAAAAAATTTTAATGGTCAGATAAGATTTTAATTGTAAAAGGAAGGACACAAAAATAACAAGGAAAAGATATAGACTTGTGGTAAAAAAAGTATGATGTAAATCGAAGTTTTGTAAAAAATCCATCTTTGATTAAATGATGTAAATCAAGTTAGAAATTAAAGATACATGTATGCAAGGTTTGTTTGCCTTGAAGCTGACTTTATCTATCATTTAAAATTTGTTTACCCTTTAGAGCATATATGTATGTAATGAAATATATGCTTTAGTATAATGATGCATTGACAAAGAGGGTTTGTTTACCTTTATTTACTACACCTGAACTTTACTATTTTTTATTAAAACAACAGGCTACCGTGGTTTATATATTTAGTTACATGTATATAGAGCGAAAATGCCTACACATTTTTATAGACCCATACATTCAACTCCACCAACAATTTGTGTTTATTCCTTTTTGCAAGACTTCAATATTTTTTACGCTATCTATTATTTTTGGGCATTCACCTCATGCAGTTTCATGGAGCTGCAATTTTTCTTTGAACCAAACGGATAACATGTCTTTAAATTCGACCTCTGAATCACTCAGGTATCGCTTTTTTTTTTGTTTCTGCTCTTTAATTTATTTGGTATTGTATTAGTTGAACTTCAGTTTAGATGACTGTTTAGCATGTCTATCTATAGCTGAACATGTTTTCATTTTTAAATTTATAAAAAATCGTTTTTTGATGTGTGGCTGGATATTATATATTTTTAATGAAAATTGATATTTCCAATCATGTTTATCTAGAGTTGCAAAATGTTTTATTATATACTTTAAATGAAAATTGATATTTCCAATCGTGTTTATCTAGAGTTGCAAAATGTTTTCGCTTACAAAATTCACTACGTCAAAATTCACCTTTGGCCACGGAAAAAAACCGTGACAAAAGGTGTTTGCTCACGTTTTTTTTCCATTCCAACCGACACCATAGGTGCCGTGACCATATGTACCCTACCGCCACGTTACAATATCAGTGGCTGAAGCCACCTATAAGCGTGGCTAAAGGGTACCAATATTTGTTGTTGTAATCAAACAATTCTTCAGAAAAGCGTGGCGAAAGGGTCCCAACGGCCACATGTAATTTTTTAACGTGGCCTATGGTATTTTTATGGTCACGTATATTTGTGTTTTAGCCACATACATTATAAAAATACGTGGCCAAAGGTTGCTGAAATCATACATTTTGTCACAGTACGAGTGGCCAAAGGGTGGCAACGGCCACGTTAAAATATCAAAAGCGTGGCCTTTGGTATTATATGGTCACGTATATTTGTGTTTTAGCCACATATGTTATAAAAAAACGTGGCCAAATGGGTTGTTGAAATTATAATTTTTGTCCCAATACGCGTGGCCAAAGGGTGGCAACCGCCACGTTAAAATATGAATAGCGTGGCCTTTGGTATTATATGGTCACGTATATTTGTGTTTTAGCCACATATGATATGAAATAACGTGGCCAAATGGGTTGCTGAAATCATAAATTTTATCCCAATACGCGTGGCCAAAGGGTGGCAACGGCCACATTAAAATATAAAAAGCGTGGCCTTTGGTATTATATGGTCACGTATATTTGTGTTTTAGCCACATATATTTGAATAAAAAAAGTGGCTAAAGGGTAGTTGAAATCAGATATTTTGTCCCAATACGCGTGGCCAAATGGTGGCAACGGCCACGTTAAGATATAAAAAGCGTGACCTTTGGTATTATATGGTCACGTATATTTGTGTTTTAGCCACATATATTTGGAAAAAGAAAGTGGCCAAATGGTAGTTGAAATCATACATTTTGTCTCAATACGGGTGGCCAAAGGGTGGCAACGGCCACATTAAAATATAAAAAACGTGGCCTTTGGT
>JBCNJP010000063.1:535-29777 GCA_039602395.1 Deinandra increscens subsp. villosa | reverse complement strand
AATTGTTGAGAGAACCAAGAAGGAAACAAAATTAGAAAGTTTCAGGAAACAGGTTGAAAATTATGATGAGATTTTCAAGATAAATGAGAAATTAATCGCCGAAAAGAATGTTTTGAAGGAAGAGTTGATGGTCATTCACGATAAATTGAATGAGTTCATTAGTGCTGATAAAGAACAGATTTTGAAGTTACAAACTGATAATGAAGAGTTGGTCAAAAGTGTTGAGAAATGGAAGAGTGAAGCAAAATATGCAATTGATGATTTTGATAATTTGTTCACAAAATCAAATACAAAAGTTGAATTGTTGCAGAAGTCTTATGATGATCTCAAGGAAGAATTTGATAAAGTTGTTGCGGTAGAAAATCAAGATCAATTGGTTCATTCTGAGTTGCAAGACAAAGTGATCAGTTTGAAAGGAGAAAATCAGTTGTTGAAACGAAATATTGAGATTCATGAGGGCCAAGTGAAGAAAATTACTCAAGAAGTGTATGATGCCCATGATCAGATGCGACAGGAAAAGTTTCGGTTTAATACAGCTTCAGAGAAATTAATTGAATCAGAAAAAGCATTGGGTGAAGCTCAAAAGAAAATATCTGATCTGAATGTTGAAGTGTTGGATCTTAAAAGACAGTTGAATAATTTGAAGAATTCACATTCTTTCACGAGTTACTTGTGTAAAGATGAGAATTTCAAGAAGGTTTTTGGGAGTGAAGAATATAATCAGATTCCACATCCGGTTATTGAATCTGATGCACTTGCTGACATTCAAATTTCAGCATTAACTGGTGATTATTCTGAATTTGTTGCGAAGAAGTCTGAATTGAAGAAATCACAGAAATCAAAGAAGGTAGTGGAAAAAGAGGAATGTTTGGTTGATAAAACACCACCATCGTTTGTTTCTCGTGGATTTATGTCAGAAGAGGGTGTTGTTTCTACTAATGAAAAGATTGAGAAAGTTGAAAAGAAATTACATGAAGAAGCTGTTGCTGCAAAATTTGTTGAAGCTAACAAACTAAAAGATATAAAAGCTTCATTTAACCAAGTTGCTAAATCTGGTTCTTCAAGTTCTCAAATAGATCTATCCAAGTTACCTGGTTACAAACAAGCTGGGTTGGGAAGTGAAGGCAAGAAGGTTACAAAGCAAAAGAACATGCCAAAGAAAGCAAAGAAAGATACAAACTTGGATCAAATATATCATCTGGCTCAAGTATTCATTTCAACGATGGAGAAAGGATTTGGAGGGAAGCAAAAGAAGAAAGTTTCATCTGAGAGTTCTCCAAAAGAATCTTCGTCATATGGTTCTAATTCTTCGCCCCGCAGTCCTACTTCGAAATGGGTACATGAGAATAGATTTCAAGTATTTGATAGTTTTTATGATAGTTTTGAGTCTGATGAAAGGTGTCATCAAGTTCAGGATAAACCACAATCTCAACGATCATATCGTTTGTGCTATCAATGTCGTCGAAAGGGATACATGGCACGGGATTGTCCTGAAAATGTAAAACGTTCATTTTCAAACAAATCTGCCACAGTTATTGATGAATCAGGTAGAATTTTTACTGAGTCCACACCGTCTAACACTAAGTCTAAAAAGAAACAATTTTTTAAATTTGATTCGAGTGTGGGTGATTCATCATGTGATGGTGACTCAGTTAAAAATAAAAAAACCAAGATGCAGTGGCGACCTAAGATGGTCAGCAAAGTTGCAACTGATTTTGTGGAAGACACTGGTCGACTTGAAGCTGTGTGCTTCGGGTCATTTGAATACTAATCATTTAAACCAGTGTGCATGTTTCTTCAAGAAGACCTATTGGTGATTGTGAAGTTCAAGCTTCAAGCAGTTACTGATAGTGGAGTTTCCTGCTTAACTTAAATTGAATGCGTCAGTCTTCAAACCTAAAAGTTTTTCTGAAAGCTTAAACTGAACAGGTATCAGTATCGATTGGTCAATTTTCTTTCGTTCATGCATTTTGTTTGTAGTTTAGGGAGAGAAAATTGAAAAACCAAAAATAGTGTTTTTGTGTTTTTGTTAAAATGAAAATCCAAAAATAGAGTTTTCATTTTAAGGGGGAGAAAATGAACAATTCAAAAACATCGAAAAATAGAAAAATACAAAAACATTGAAAAATGAGAAATTGATCCGACATGATTGGGAAATGATGGTACATTGGCTTACGTGTCTGACTCATGGATAAAATAGATGAAAAAGCCCTAAGATCATTGTTTGATGTACTTGGTAGGTTCAACATTAAATCAGAAAGTATTCAGATGTGAAATGCTTGACCAAGTGGACAACATCTTGATGCATATCTCATGATATATCAAGAAAAGATATGTGAAAAAGAAAATGAGAAGTCACTGTGTATACATGTGTTCATTTTGCAAAGATTTAAACTTGTTTGATTTTCTTTATTTTGTCAAACGATCGGACTTTCTTTGCGTATCGAAAGATCGACCTGATTGTTGTTCGTTTGACGTTCTGCTTTATTTTCTTTGGTGTTTCATATAACTCATCGGACTTTCTCTGCGTGTACGGGAGTACCGACCTGATTGTTGTTGAGTTATACAATTTCAACTTGTTTTATTTTCTTATTTTGTTAAATCCGAGGCCTTATCTGCGTATCGAAAGATCCACCTTAAGGTAGACGATTTAACGTTCTTATTTCTTTTTGCATGGAACACAGTTGACTGAATCATGAATACAATCATTATGTGATTAAATCACAAATGAAATCACAAAGTGTGATATAAAAAGCAAAAACATATCTGAGTATGTCTGATAGTGTGGGGTATACTGGTCAATGCAAATCTAATCAATACAATAACATATCCAGATGGTATGAGTATGATTGTGCCTGAGTTTAAGATGGACAAATTATACCAGTAATCGACATGACTTGTGTGCTGAAGTAATTGAAATTGAAGTGTAGTTCAGCATGTCATGACCAATATGATCCCAAGTTGTGATCTTTCTCGCATAAGACAAAAATAGTGTGTGATTCAGTATTTCATTTCTGTATTGCATTTTTGTTTTATATCTGAAAAATCCAAAAAGATTTTAGGTGTGTTTTGATATAAAGTTTCGAAAAACCAAAAAGATTTTATTTCTTATTTGTTTTCGACCGATCGATACAAGATACGAAATCAAAGTTTCAAAACTATATATTGGATTCTCGAAGAGAAGTTTTGCGCCAAGATTAACTTATTTTTCCAAAAAGAAAAAGAAAGCATGTGTTTCTGTCTTCTGAAATTGCAGGTTATCTGAGTGAGTAGTCTCAAGCATGGTGAAAGGGAGAGTATGTGTAATATCTTTCACAAGTGGACCTTAAAGGTCAAAGACTATTCTAGATTGATCCAGCCATGCAAGCTCTATTTCTGACAAGATTTCAAGTTGAAGATCGAATGCAGTAATGCTAAAGATTGAAGACTGAAGTTTTGTTAGATAGATAGATAGCTAGATACACTACACGTTAAGGGGGAGTTTGTTAGAGCATATTCCTATGCTAACTTGTGTCTCGTGTATTGTATCTAATCTAGAGCTTCTGAGTGTGTTAGTGGCTATATGCTGAGGTGGCCGGACCAAATGGTCCTCTGGTTATTTGGTCCGGGCGGACCAAATGGTCCGTCGGATGGTCCGCTCGTTCAGTATATGTGCACTATAAATAGGTTATGTTAGAGATAGCTTAGAGTTAGTTCTGTCATTCTACATCTCTTAAGTGTGTGTAAACTGAGTGTGTAACTCTCTCTCTCTCTAAACTTTGTGTACCTCTTTGTGAATCAATAAAGCGAAGCTTTATTTACATCGTGTTCTTCTCTGATTACCGAATCATGCAGTAGTAAGATCGTCTCAGTGATTTACAAAAGAGAAGTTAGAGAGAGAAGGAGATTGTTTGTGGCTAAATGCACTTGCATTTGAGAAATATGAGAGGGTAGGAGAGAGAAAAGTAAGAAATAGAAAGGATAGAAGGTAAAGAGAAAAAAAAATTAGATGATATGGCAACCAGTTATATGTTTGCATCGGATAATGTCTAATATAAATGATTACTAGGGCCATATAATAAAACGTGTCTTACATTCTCCCAATTGGCCGAGTAATCATTTATGATGAGCATTCTGAAAGTCTGATTAGATTTTAATACTCATTTTTAGTTTTAAAAAAGAAACTGTAGCAGATAAATACAATCATAGAATTGAAATTCAACTTAAGACCCTCATTAATCATACTACAATACCAATTTAAGACTTAAGTAATCTTAGAATTAAATTGACAATTAAGAGTTTAACGTTGATTTGTATAATTAAAGAGACAAACAAATTCATACACCGAGGAAATTTTATTATTAAACGTAAGCGAAAGAGGAATATGCAACTACATAAGTTCTCAAGGAAACCCCATCTTTGAAACATGTTATTCGAAAACTTTAGAAGGGAGACATTTAGTCATCGGATCTGAAAGCATATTCTTAGTACTTATATACTCAATACACAAATTATTTTCCTCAACTCACTCACGAATGAACAAGTACAATTTGTATTACGATATAGTCAGCTCCAATTGAATTGTTGTAGTTCGAGACACTAGTTATCACAAAAAAGCTTTCATGGTCTAGAGATGGAATTAACAACTTTGAGTCTAGTGATAAGATTCTTTAGCAACATTCCCTGACATGTCGCGTTGTAAATTGCAATGTATTCTACCATTAGAGTGGATGTTGTTATCAATTGTTGCTTAATTGCTTATGACTCTTTCTGAGATAGGTTCGCCGGCTAACATAAAGATATACCTCGAAGTGGATTTCTTGTCATCTTTGCATTTAGCAAAGTTAGAATCAGAAATAACCAACTATTTCCAAATTATCACATCTTCTATAAGTCAGTTTATAGTCTTTCGTCCCTTGCATATATCGTAGAACTTTCTTAGCTGCTTTTCAGTGATCAGGGTCATGTTTAGTCTGATAACTGTTAGAGTATATTCCTATGCTACCTTGTGTCTCGTGTATTGTATCTAGGTTAGAGCATCTTTGTGAGTCTTAGTGGCAACATATTGGTGGCCGTACCAAATGGTACGCCGGACCAATTGGTACGTCCGTACCAGATGGTACGCAGGTTAATATGTTGCACCTATAAATAGTTCGTGTTAGAGAAAGTTAGAGTTAGTTATGTCATTCTCTACTCTTAAGTGTGTGTAACTGAGTGTGTTCTCTCTCTCTCTCTAGACTTTTGTATTCTCTAAGTGAAATCAATAAAAGAAAGCTTTATTTACATCCGTGTTCATTCTCGATTTACCGAATCATGCAGTAGTAAGATCTCCCCGTGGTTTTACAAGTGGTATCAGAGCATTTGGTTGCTCTACTGCTTTGATTTTGGTAAATTTTTGGATTCTAGAGTGAGAAAGTTTGAGTTTTCTTCGTTTTTCATCTATTTTTCTCAATTCTGAGTGATTCTAAGGTCAAAAATGATTTCTGAGAGTTCTTAGTGTGTTTGCGCACCTAACTGATCCATATTCCATTCCAAAACATCAGAATTTCAAATTTCAGTTGTATTTCGCGTGGTCCGCTTCTGGTCCGGCTGAAGAACACCTGGTACGCATCTGGTCCGCACGGCTATCTCCTTTCAGATTCTGGTCCGCTAAATCTGGTCCGCCAAGCAATCTTCAAATTTGGTCCGTGGCGGTTATTTTTGGTCCGTAGGTAGTTACTCCGTACCATTTTGGTCCGCTTCAAAATCTGGTACGTTGAGTTTATTTGGTTCGCTGCTAGTACGTGAATTAATCTGGTACGTTGGTGGTTTTTGATCCGCTGGTTGAATTGGTCTGGTTTGATACGCTAAGAACAGGTTTGGTACGCTGGCAGAATACATGTGTTCACTAAAACAGACGTAACTTGAGAACCGTTAAGAGTTACGGGAGCTAATACCAGCCAAAACGTTCGTCTCGACGAGATCTATACTTTTACTCCCAAACGGCTAGTACCCTCCGGTTTGACCCCCAAAATCCGCTTGGAAGACCTTCGTTTTTGAGTTTGAAGTTTTTGCGTTCGGTATCAGAACTTCAAAATGAGTGATTATCAAGCGTTTTCAGCTGTTCAATCATCAATGCAAGCCATGTTGAACTATGATAACGAGATAGGAACAACTCAGAAAGTTCCTAAGCTGCTTCGGTTGAAAGATTATTATAATTGGAAGCAACGATTTGAAGCATATCTCAATGCACTTGATGTTGATCTTTGGATACCAATTGAACAAGAATACAAGTATCCTAAGAAAAATGGATAACCGGTCATGCGAAGTGATCTAGATGAAGATGAGCGTAAATCTTGTGCACGAGAAAAGAAAACGTATGGAAATCTCACTATGGCATTACCAAGAGAACTTTTGCATCAGCTTAAAACTTGCACAACTTCTAAAACTTTGTGGGATGCATTAAAAAGATAGATGTGCAGGAAACGATCAGTATAAGAAAAGTCGAAAGAAAGTTTTGTTAAAAGAATTCGGCAACTTTGAGCATTGTGAAAAAGAAAGTATTTCAGACCTGGTTTCTAGGTTTTCACATCTTGTTAGTAAACTTGGAGAACCCAATGTTACCAAAGACGATGAAGATTTGAAAGAAAAGTTTTTGGAGGCATTACCAAATAGCTGAGAGAATAATGTTCTGTTACTGACACATGATAACGACTATTCTAAATGGTCTTTTCACAAATTAACTGGAAAGTTGCAAGCTCGTGAGTTAGAAATGAGGGTGAAAAGATCTGCACCTGCTCTCAATCAGAATCCAGAATTATATTATGGGGATAATTCATCCACTGTGAATGCTAAATCAAAATCACATTCTGATTCAAGTGTTAATCCACCATTAACAGCGTTTCTAGCTGGAAAGTCTGAACGATCTGATTATTCTTCAGGTTGCAATTTTACGATTCCTGGTAGATCATCAACTAAGTCTACTCCTGTTCAAGCAACTGAAGATCTAGCTGCTTTGTTATCTGCTTTCATATCATCTTCGTCTGTATCAGTTTTTAGTCAAATTGGTCAATCTGGATTGTTTGGCGGGGACTTAGATCATCTGGATGAAGATCAATTGAATAAACTCGATCTGGAATGGTAGTTTGCTATGGTAATGGAGAGAGGAAGGAGATTCATGGAGAAACATGGCAATACATCTATTCTTCAAGGAGGAAAGCTTGGTTTGGATAGACGAACGGTTAAATGTTTTAAATGTGACAGATATGGACATTTTGCTCGAGATTGTCCTAAACCGTCATCTGACAAGGGTACTTCTGATAAGAATGTTCAAGATAAAGAAGTTATAGCTATGATATCTCAAACTGATGAAGGTTATGATTGGGCTAAAGATTTTCCGGTTGAATCTGCATTTTTGGCTCATTCGCCAGAAAATTATGCATTGATGGCTACTGTGCAAGTGGACCCAAGTGATTCTGAGACGGAAGTGAGTGGTTATGAATCAGTGTGTGAATTTTGTTCACAAAAGGATATTTGAATTCAAAATTTGTTGAAGGAAAGTGAAAATCAAATTGTTGAAATCAAGAGAAAAGATGAGGAGTTGGCAGATCATGTCAAGAAATGTCAAGAATTTGATGAAATTTGCAAAGCAAATGAGAAGCTACTCAAAGAAAAGAGTGTGTTATTGGAAGAATTAGCCGATATTCAGCAAAAATTATCAGAAGGTTGTATTCAGAATGATCACCAAAAGTCACAACTTCAACATGAGAATGATGAGTTCATGACAAAAATTGTCAAGTTAACTTCTGCTAATGAAAAGTTGGTCAAGGAAGTTGAAGAATATAAGTCTCAAGCTAAAGATGTGAGTGAAGATTTTGTGTATTCTCTAAGTGAAATCAATAAAAAAAAGCTTTATTTACATCCGTGTTCATTCTCGATTTACCGAATCATGCAGTAGTAAGATCTCTCCGTGGTTTTACAATAACGACCTAGGCTTCGAGCAATATAAGCCATATTTAGACGAGTACATACTTGAGCATACATAAGGCTTTCCAACTACTAATGCATAAGGTATCATTTTCATTTTCTCCTCTCCAACTTCTGTTTTCAGACATTGAAAATAACCAAAAAAAATCCCCCTTAATTACTGAAGTGTTGTTCAAACAAACAAAAAATAACTACTAGAGCCACAGAAGGAGAACAATGTTGCATGTTATAACAAGTGAGAACACACTCAATGTAGGCCCTTTGAGATACAGTAATCCTAAAATCCCATTGACTGTATCTCATTGTACTTCGATGCCAATAACATAAAAAAGCCTCCCCAAGATCCTTCATGTCGAAATTACGTGAGAGTAAACGCTTCAACTCATGCAACATATTTAAACTATTACTTGCTAATAAAATGTCGTCTACATAGAGGATACGTATATTAAAGTTACCCCATCCATTGTCACACCCCAACAAACGACGGAATATGTCGGGACGCGATGATGTCCAGATGCACACAACACTAATTCAATGTTGCGATATTCTTAATTAACCCATTTCATATAATTCAAATAATACATAATATTCAGATTAAATCCAAAAATGTTAACATGATTATATCACTTAATTTAGGTCACATTAAGTCCGCATGCATCCTACGGTGTCATCAACACTATCATCATCAACCAAACAGCAAAACTTGCAACATGTACAAAATAAAGGTCAACTATAAATAATTGGTGACTAAACATAGGTGTCGTATACTATACTAGATCAAAATATGTGATTCATTGACTTATGTATAATCAAATATGATAAACATGTAATGAACCAAAGCACATAATGAGCGACGCACTCAAGCCCTCAGCATTTAGGCTTTCAATCACCCGACACCAAAACCAGGAAGGCCAGGCGGGTTGCCATACCTATAGATTTATTATTTTAACCTCGGCTCAATGAATTAATGAGATACGTTAAATCATTCCATCGTTCACATCGTTCAGTCGTTCCCATTGTTCAATCGTTCTCAGCAATAATCCACATAAGTTTAACCATACAAGAACACACATAACTATCATAGAGATCACATCTAGTTTTAGAATAAAGCATAGAAAGTTTGCGTTGAGATAACGTACATGTTTCACCCTAAAACGATAAAAGAAAAGGGTTTATGAATACGCACTTTGTATAGGAGATATGAACGAACAACGACACCAAGTAACGAGACAGTTAGACCTCGAAGATGACCTTGACGAATCAATGAGATAAATAAGTAAATAATTATTTTAATTCCACGAAACTATCGACTCGACGACTCGTTGGTGATAGGTTATGGTGAATTGGTGATACATACAATGGCAAATAACCATTATTATAATAATTCACTACGTGACGTCATAACAATATATATGTTTTCATAAAAGTCAAACAAAGTCAAATAAATTATATCATAATTACTTTATCATGCTTAGTTGCTTACGCATATATCCATCAAGAATAACAACATACATGCAAGATTTCATCATGGTTTTATCATAACAATATAACAATATAACAATATATATATATACATATATATATATAGGGTGAGGTTCATTGTAGACACCCCCATAAGTGTAGACAGGTAGACACCCTATTTCACATGTGAAATTACTTTATTTCACATGTGTTTTCACATGTGAAATTGTGACGCCCACTCCCAGACTTGGCTCCAGGAGGGGTCACGTGTCGGATTTACTCATGAACACAAGGTATAACAGAGATAACTAAAGCAGCGGAAATTTAAAAACTTTTATTTATTTATAATGCCAAGTACAAGTAAGATAAAATTTCTACAACGGTTAACGATAACTATAAAAGATAACGATTAATAGATATGCATCTATCTACATTACTTAAGCCAGCATGCCCGTATAGCCTTCTCCTAATAGCTTGCCCATCCACTTTACTCAAACATGAGCCTTTCCCTTGATGCTTGGATCTTTAACCTCACCTAATATACATGCTTTAAAAAGTCAGCTTACGCTGGTGAGTTCTAAGTATTAAAACTTTACCTTAACCTCGAAAGGTTACTTCAAACATATGGGCCTAACGGCCCCTTCTTTATAAACATTTAATGGATATAAGACATAAAAGAATTATACCAAACATAACATTTAAACCTTCAGTATTAAAAATCATTTAATACTCTAAATCACCTTCCCTGCTAATAATCATTTTGCATAAAGAAAGTCATACAAAACATTATAAGCAAAACCTCTTCTACTAAGCATTGTCTATCCTCTGGGACTACTTTAGCCCCTTTCGGTTGGCCGTCGCCTCCCGACCTCTTGAGTAACCGTCGTTACTCCAGTGGCTTCATTTCCACTGCTTGGATTGTACAACCCCCCTCTTACCAGACAATCTGTGCTTAGATTTAAAACTTCTTTAAAATAACCCCAAGGGTCATTTCCTTTATCCTCAAAAAAACTCATTTTCCTCTTTTTAAACTTTACTTTAAAAGTTTAACTTCTTTATTACCCGTTCATTATAACCTTCCCGAAAAGAGTAATAATAGGTAATAATAACTTTAAAACAGTTATAAGTATTATAACTTTTTCACGTATGTGTATTAACACAAAACAAGTAAAGGCATCTCAAATACTTTTCAAGTAAACAGTTGAATATGTATCATTGCATGTATATCAGGCCCGAAAATATTAAAACATTTAAAACATTTAAAAGTGGGCTCATAGAACTCACCTTATTCTCTTAAGCCAATTAATTCAGTCAGAACCTCCTTTACGTCTTCCAATTTAACCTAATTGCGTATTGTATGATGTTAACGCAAGGTTTTATATAATAAACACTTCTTATGTTTATTTTAATACCTTATCTACTTAATAATGTATATTATTAAGTTTATATACTTTTAAGGGTCAAAATGACCAAAATGCCCCTAGAGGCATATTATCTTCTTTTATGTGATAATTATGAAGACGCGCATTCCTATAAGTAGACGCTCACTCCGGGGTCGCCCAGTGTTGGGATGCCATTGCCCAGAAGGGATGGCGACACCCCCGCTATGCCAGAAACCCCAGTGTACAGGCGCCTACCCTTCCGGTCCGCACGAACTTCTAATATCCGATTAACTCGGTATTTTCAACACTTCATTATTTATTCATTTTAACTTCATATACACTTATTATATGTATAAACATGATACTATACCAAACGTCAAGTCCCCATACCCTCCAGATTATTTTATATTAAATATTCTTATTTGGAAACCCTAATTTCATGAAATTCTCGTTTTATTATCAAAACTCATTTTCATTCAAAACCAACTTAGGGTGTTATCCATAATAACATTTTATAATATCCTTTAAAATGGCAAAGCTTAATTCAAAACCGTTTACTTGATTTGGGCAGAATAACGACATGAAAACCCTAATTTTGACCCGTTTACAAAACCTTAACCAAACCTTTTCCAATTGTGAAATAAACTTAGGGCTTTCTTAAAACACATTAAATTATGATTACCTACAAAAATTTAGACCCTAATTCCAACCCGATCTCCCGATTTTGACAAAACAAGCTCAAGAACCCTAATTTTATACAATTTTAAAAACCATACTTAGAAATTGAATTTGCAAAAACTGAGATAGGTTATTGTTAATCATACCAAAAGAAGCTTGACTGCAGAAATTCGGATCCAAAGCCCTCACCGTTTGCTCGCAATCGATCGACGAAGTTGCTGGTTCGTTTCGGGGGTTTTCGGGTTGTTTTTCGTGAATTGGCGAGTTTGAATGACGGATTTGAGCACCTATTTATAGTCTCAGGGTCGCCCTAAGCTTGTTACACGTCCTATGATGAGTATTTGGTCGAAATCGACATCTGGATATGCCAAACTTGAGCTCCAAGTCGAAGTACGTGGCCAAAATCGAAGCTGATCCATTTTCTGCGCTGCTGCTTCCCACGCGTATCGCGCCAGGATGGACATGGTCCTAGGCGATACGCGAGAAACCCATTTCTCGGCCAGAATTTGATTTTTTTCATTTTTAACCCCTAGACTTCTATAAAGTGCAATTTAACCCCCCAAACTTCTATAGTTTTATTATTTTATGCCCCAAAACATTAAGGAACATATTTCTAACATTTTCTAGGGTTTCTAAGGCTCGGGATACGTTCGATAATATATATATACTTATATATATTTGTTTAGTTATTATTGCTAAATTACGTTTTAGCCCCTCATACTTTAGTACACTTATCATTTCATGTTAGGAATCATTTTAGGATACATTTTCAATAACTTCTAAGTGTCGGGACACTTATGATTCATTCATTTACTATTTAAACACGTATTTGCACATATATCTTCAATTAAAACATGTAATTATTCATGTTTTATCATTTCTAAACCCGTTCATCATTTTTATCATATAAACATGTGTTTATTCATATAACATTATTTCCTAACACATATTCATAATAAAAACACATAGGTAAACATAATAAGATACGTAGTTACCTAGTACGTGAATATCGGGGTGTTACAACTCTCTCCCCCTTAAAAGGGTTTCGTCCTCGAAACTTGCTCAACTCGAGAATAACTCGGGATGAGACTCTCTCATTTCATCTTCCCTTTCCCAGGTTGACTCAGAACCTTTCCTGTGCATCCACTGCACTCTAACGATAGGAACTACTTTATTTCGAAGCTTCCTCTCACTGCGATCTAGAATCGCAACTGGCCGTTCTATATAGGATAATTTGTCGTTTACTTCTATTTCCTCTAACGGCACAATTTCTGACTCATCCGCCACACATTTTCTCAAATGTGATACATGGAATGTTGGGTGGATCCCAGACAATTCCTCGGGCAGATCTAAACGATAAGCAACTTCTCCAACACGTTTGGAGATTTTGAAAGGTCCAACATACCTTGGGCCTAGCTTACCCCTCTTGCGAAAACGGATAATGTTTTTCCATGGAGAAACTTTCAACAGAACATAATCTCCAACATGGAATTCGATTGGCCTTC
Source organism: Deinandra increscens subsp. villosa (assembly GCA_039602395.1). Taxonomy (NCBI): domain Eukaryota; kingdom Viridiplantae; phylum Streptophyta; class Magnoliopsida; order Asterales; family Asteraceae; genus Deinandra; species Deinandra increscens. The sequence goes on along the minus strand of JBCNJP010000063.1, from coordinate 16,807 downwards.
TTCTTTTATCAGCGTAGGACTTCTGTCGATCCTGTGCAGCCTTCAGTCGTGCTTTGATTATGTCGAGATCATGAGCCATATTCTCAACTGATTCTTTACTTCCTATCTCACGCTGGCCAACTTCACCCCAACATACAGGAGTTCTGCATTTCCTACCATACAACATCTCGTAAGGCGGCATACCTATACTCGAATGATAACTGTTGTTGTAGGAGAACTCTGCTAATGGTAAGTGATCATCCCAGCTTCCTCCGAAATCGATAATACAAGCACGTAGCATATCCTCCAGAGTTTGAATCGTTCTTTCGCTCTGGCCGTCTGTCTGAGGATGATACGCCGTGCTAATGTGCAATCTCGCACCCATATTCTCGTGGAACTTCTTCCAGAAACGCGAAGTAAACCGAGTGTCCCTATCCGAAACGATAGACACTGGTACTCCATGACGTGCAATGACTTCTTTAATAAAGATTTTGGCTAACATTTCTGAAGAATGCTTCTCGTGAATGGGTAAGAAGTGAGCACTCTTTGTTAATCTATCCACTATCACCCAAATGGTGTCATGACCCTTAGCTGTTTTTGGTAGCTTGGTTATGAAATCCATGGTGATATGTTCCCATTTCCACTCTGGAAGTTCCAAGGGCTGTAACTTCCCGTATGGTTTCTGATGTTCGGCTTTAACCTTCGCGCAGGTTAAACATCTATTGACGTACTGCATGACGTTGAACTTCATTCCTGGCCACCAGTAGTCTTTCTTCAGATCTTGGTACATTTTTGTGGAACCTGGATGGATTGAGTAACGTGATTTGTGTGCTTCGTCCATTATCTTGGCACGAAATCCACCAGTGAGTGGTACCCACATTCTACCGAATCGAATCTTCATTCCGTACTCGTTTTCTTCTAAGGCTTGCTGTCTGGCCGACCATTCTTTCTTTCTTGACATTCTCTTCCTTGAGGGCTTCATGCTGCTCGTTACGAAGTTGGACAAGGAAATCAGGAGTAACGATTAATCTATACGACAGTGTTCGAAGAGGTGGGTGTTCATCTTTTCTGCTTAAAGCGTCTGCAACAACGTTTGCTTTTCCTGGATGATACATGATCTCACAGTCGTAATCTTTGATTAATTCTAACCACCTACGCTGCCTCATATTAAGATCCTTCTGCTCGAAGAAGTACTTTAGGCTCTTATGATCAGTGTAGATGGTGCATTTTACTCCATACAAATAATGCCTCCAAATTTTGAGAGCAAACACGACGGCTGCCAACTCTAGATCGTGAGTTGGATAGTTTGTCTCATGAGGTTTTAGTTGTCGTGACGCGTAGGCAATTACCTTACCTCGCTGCATCAACACACAACCTAAACCTAAATAAGAAGCATCGGAGTAAATTACCAAATCATCAGGCCCATCCGGTAAAGTTAATACCGGTGCCTGAGTTAATCTGGTCCTTAATTCTTCAAAGGCATTCTGCTGACTCGAGCTCCAAACGAACTTCACGTCCTTCTTGGTCAACTTGGTTAGAGGCGTCGCGATTTTTGAAAAGTCTTGGATGAACCTACGGTAATAACCGGCAAGGCCCAAGAAGCTACGAATCTCCGAGGGCGTTTTTGGTGGTTTCCAGCTCATTACCGTTTCTATTTTGGAAGGATCTACGAGTACACCGTCTGCGTTTATGACGTGACCAAGGAATTGTACTTCCCTTAGCCAGAACGCACACTTGGAAAATTTGGCATATAACTTCTCCTTCCTCAAGGTCTCTAGAACTTCCTTCAGATGCATGGCGTGATCAGACTCGCTCCTGGAATAGATTAGGATGTCATCTATGAATACGATTACGAATCGGTCCAACATGGGTCGGCACACCCTATTCATGAGGTCCATGAATGCAGCAGGTGCATTAGTCAACCCGAACGACATTACAAGGAACTCGTAATGACCGTATCGCGTTCGAAAGGCCGTCTTCGGAATGTCTTCGTCTTTAACCTTCAACTGGTGATAGCCCGACCGCAGATCAATCTTGGAAAACCAACTCGCTCCCTGTAGCTGATCGAATAAGTCGTCGATTCTGGGCAGAGGGTATCTGTTCTTCACCGTCAGTTTATTCAGCTCCCGGTAGTCGATGCACATTCTCAGGCTTCCGTCTTTCTTCTTCACGAAAAGAACTGGAGCACCCCAGGGTGAGATACTCGGTCTGATGAAACCTTTATCAAGCAACTCTTGCAGTTGTGACATTAGTTCCTTCATTTCGGATGGAGCTAATCGATATGGTGTCTTGGCTACGGGTTTGGCTCCCGGCACCAAATCGATTCCGAACTTTATTTCACGTTCAGGAGGAATGCCCGATAGGTCTTCTGGGAACACGTCTGGAAATTGGTTTACTACCGGCACATCCTTCAACTCCTTTGACTTTACGTTCGAGTCAATGGCGTAGGCTAAGAATGACTCACACCCGTGTCTCAAGAATTTTCGCGCTTTAATCATGGAAATGATCTGCACTGCAGAACTGTTGCGATCTCCATAGACGGATAAGACGTCTCCAGTTGGCGCTTGAATTTGAACTTTCTTCTGATTGCAAATAATCTGCGCGTCATGTTCCGCGAGCCAATCCATTCCCAATACGATATCGAAACCGGCTAACGTCATAGGGAATAATCTAACAGGCAATTTATGTCCTTCTAATTCTATCAGGCAATCATCTATCATATCGGAAATTATAAAATTCTTTCCTGAGGCAGTTTCAACTTCGAAGGGTTTCTCAGCCCTAATGGTCGGTCTATCGAGTAATACACAAAAATCATGCGATACAAAGCTTCTACTGGCACCGGAATCAAATAACACAGATGCAGGCACATTATTAACTAAGAACGTACCTGAAACTACATCAGGTGTTATCTTAGCCTCAGCAGCAGTTATGGTATATGCTCTACCCCTCGCCTTCGGAATCTCACCTGCTCGCAGTGGTCCTGGATTGTTAACTAATTTAGGACAGTTAGGTTTGATGTGTCCCGGGTCGCCGCACTGAAAACACTTCCTCAGATCTGGACAGTTGCTAGAGTAATGGCCTTCTTTCCCGCATTTGAAACAGCTATTTGACCCTGACTTACATTCTCCAGAATGGTTTCGGTTACACTTGCGGCATTTGGGTTTGCCGCTTCGTGGATCATTCTTTGGTTTCTTATGGTGACTTCCACTGTTCTTCCTTGGACTCCCTCCCGCCTCAGACCAATTCCTTTTAGGCCCTTCCGGCCTTCCTCCTGCTCCAAACATCTCGCTATACAGATTCGAACTCAGATTCACCGTTGCTTTAAACGTCTTGGGCTCAGTTGCCTTGATCAATTCTCTGACCCTTGCCGGAAAACCTTGAACATAACGTTTTACTCTCTCAGACTCGGGGGTGACTAGATTGGTTAACAGCCTTGCCATAGCGTTGAACCTTGACGTGTATTCTCGGTGTGTCATCGTTCCGGCTTCCAGCACCAAGAAACTCCTTTCTAACTGGTCCAGCTCTCCCTTAGGACAAAAATCTTCCAGGACATACCTCTTCAAATCATTCCACCTCATTGCGGCAACTGCTTCTGCACCTTCAGTTTGCTTAATCATTCCCCACCAGTGTAATGCTTCTGAGACGAATGAATGGGCAGCATATTTTACAGCCTGGGCTTCGCTGCATTCGCTGATATCGATAACAGCCTCCATCTCGTGAATCCATTGGAATGTGGCTAATGCATCCCTCCTGCCATCGAACGAAGGAGGTTTGCAACCACAGAATGTTTTAAACGAGCATCCAATTCTAGGTTGAGCAATTTCAGCTTCCTCGTTTGCGGGTCCACCGCCTCCTCTTCCAGCACCACCACCACCACCGCCTCTGCCAGCAGCTCTTCGTGCACCACCTCTACCAGCGGTTCCTCCTGCACCAGCTCCGCCGGCAGCTCCAGCAGCGGCTCCGATGGCTCCTTGAAGCTGAGCTATCATGTTAGGCATTGCTGCCTGAAACATGTTAGCCATTTCCGCAGCCATAGCGGCTCGTTGTTCTTCAGTAAGTACGTTTCCTTCTCCAGCATTAATGGGCTCAGGATCTGGTTGCGCACGTCGTCCAGAACCTGCTGGTCTACCGACTCTCCTATCGCCTTGACCGTCTCTCACCATAATCCTACAGACATGTCAGAATTCGTGTGAAGTCGAGTATCTAAATTTTGAGGGCATGATGATTAGATAAGTGCAGACGTCATACAATTACGTAGTCATGATGCTTTCAAAACCCAGTTACTTTCATCACATTCCTTCCTAGTGTCCGTTCTACTTCTACCGGTGATTCTAATTCAAACCGGTCTACTTCCCGCATTTTGGCCACATAACAGTTAGTACCCTAGATACATAAATATAGTTAATACCTAACGGCAGTAGCTAATTGCAATTGGGTACCTACCAGATTTATATATCCTAGGTCCTACTTATTATGTTCCTAATGCAACCTCGTCCTTTTATGGGCACAAGCTATTCTAGCTGGCACTCTATCTTATCTTACTGTTTATCCAGAGTCCTAGTTTAAGTCTAGATACCGCTTTTAGTACCTAAATCTCTTAAACCAAGGCTCTGATACCAACTTGTGACGCCCACTCCCAGACTTGGCTCCAGGAGGGGTCACGTGTCGGATTTACTCATGAACACAAGGTATAACAGAGATAACTAAAGCAGCGGAAATTTAAAAACTTTTATTTATTTATAATGCCAAGTACAAGTAAGATAAAATTTCTACAACGGTTAACGATAACTATAAAAGACAACGATTAATAGATATGCATCTATCTACATTACTTAAGCCAGCATGCCCGTATAGCCTTCTCCTAATAGCTTGCCCATCCACTTTGCTCAAACATGAGCCTTTCCCTTGATGCTTGGATCTTTAACCTCACCTAATATACATGCTTTAAAAAGTCAGCTTACGCTGGTGAGTTCTAAGTATTAAAACTTTACCTTAACCTCGAAAGGTTACTTCAAACATATGGGCCTAACGGCCCCTTCTTTATAAACATTTAATGGATATAAGACATAAAAGAATTATACCAAACATAACATTTAAACCTTCAGTATTAAAAATCATTTAATACTCTAAATCACCTTCCCTGCTAATAATCATTTTGCATAAAGAAAGTCATACAAAACATTATAAGCAAAACCTCTTCTACTAAGCATTGTCTATCCTCTGGGACTACTTTAGCCCCTTTCGGTTGGCCGTCGCCTCCCGACCTCTTGAGTAACCGTCGTTACTCCAGTGGCTTCATTTCCACTGCTTGGATTGTACAACCCCCCTCTTACCAGACAATCTGTGCTTAGATTTAAAACTTCTTTAAAATAACCCCAAGGGTCATTTCCTTTATCCTCAAAAAAACTCATTTTCCTCTTTTTAAACTTTACTTTAAAAGTTTAACTTCTTTATTACCCGTTCATTATAACCTTCCCGAAAAGAGTAATAATAGGTAATAATAACTTCAAAACAGTTATAAGTATTATAACTTTTTCACGTATGTGTATTAACACAAAACAAGTAAAGGCATCTCAAATACTTTTCAAGTAAACAGTTGAATATGTATCATTGCATGTATATCAGGCCCGAAAATATTAAAACATTTAAAACATTTAAAAGTGGGCTCATAGAACTCACCTTATTCTCTTAAGCCAATTAATTCAGTCAGAACCTCCTTTACGTCTTCCAATTTAACCTAATTGCGTATTGTATGATGTTAACGCAAGGTTTTATATAATAAACACTTCTTATGTTTATTTTAATACCTTATCTACTTAATAATGTATATTATTAAGTTTATATACTTTTAAGGGTCAAAATGACCAAAATGCCCCTAGAGGCATATTATCTTCTTTTATGTGATAATTATGAAGACGCGCATTCCTATAAGTAGACGCTCACTCCGGGGTCGCCCAGTGTTGGGATGCCATTGCCCAGAAGGGATGGCGACACCCCCGCTATGCCAGAAACCCCAGTGTACAGGCGCCTACCCTTCCGGTCCGCACGAACTTCTAATATCCGATTAACTCGGTATTTTCAATACTTCATTATTTATTCATTTTAACTTCATATACACTTATTATATGTATAAACATGATACTATACCAAACGTCAAGTCCCCATACCCTCCAGATTATTTTATATTAAATAATCTTATTTGGAAACCCTAATTTCATGAAATTCTCGTTTTATTATCAAAACTCATTTTTATTCAAAACCAACTTAGGGTATTATCCATAATAACATTTTATAATATCCTTTAAAATGGCAAAGCTTAATTCAAAACCGTTTACTTGATTTGGGCAGAATAACGACATGAAAACCCTAATTTTGACCCGTTTACAAAACCTTAACCAAACCTTTTCCAATTGTGAAATAAACTTAGGGCTTTCTTAAAACACATTAAATTATGATTACCTACAAAAATTTAGACCCTAATTCCAACCCGATCACCCGATTTTGACAAAACAAGCTCAAGAACCCTAATTTTAGCATAGTTTTAGAAATCATACTTAGAAATTGAATTTGCAAAAACTGAGATAGGTTATTGTTAATCATACCAAAAGAAGCTTGACTGCAGAAATTCGGATCCAAAGTCCTCACCGTTTGCTCGCAATCGATCGACGAAGTTGCTGGTTCGTTTCGGGGGTTTTCGGGTTGTTTTTCGTGAATTGGCGAGTTTGAATGACGGATTTGAGCACCTATTTATAGTCTCAGGGTCGCCCTAAGCTTGTTACACGTCCTATGATGAGTATTTGGTCGAAATCGACATCTGGATATGCCAAACTTGAGCTCCAAGTCGAAGTACGTGGCCAAAATCGAAGCTGATCCATTTTCTGCGCTGCTGCTTCCCACGCGTATCGCGCCAGGATGGACATGGTCCTAGGCGATACGCGAGAAACCCAGTTTCTCGGCCAGAATTTGATTTTTTTCATTTTTAGCCCCTAGACTTCTATAAAGTGCAATTTAACCCCCCAAACTTCTATAGTTTTATTATTTTATGCCCCAAAACATTAAGGAACATATTTCTAACATTTTCTAGGGTTTCTAAGGCTCGGGATACGTTCGATAATATATATATACTTATATATATTTGTTTAGTTATTATTGCTAAATTACGTTTTAGCCCCTCATACTTTAGTACACTTATCATTTCATGCTAGGAGTCATTTTAGGATACATTTTCAATAACTTCTAAGTGTCGGGACACTTATGATTCATTCATTTACTATTTAAACACGTATTTGCACATATATCTTCAATTAAAACATGTAATTATTCATGTTTTATCATTTCTAAACCCGTTCATCATTTTTATCATATAAACATGTGTTTATTCATATAACATTATTTCCTAACACATATTCATAATAAAAACACATAGGTAAACATAATAAGATACGTAGTTACCTAGTACGTGAATATCGGGGTGTTACAGAAATTTTCTGAACAATGAGAAAAAGGGAAAAAAAGAAAAAAGAAAAAAGAAAAAAGAAATTAATCATAACCATTAGATCAAAAGATCTAATGGTGAAAAAAGGTGTCTACCTGTCTACACTTATGGAGGTGTCTACAATGAACTTTTCACTATATATATATATATATATATATATATATATATATATATATATATATATATATATATAGAGGTGGGTTATTCTACATCCACAAAAAACTCTACATCCACTACATCCACCCTCTTTTTCAAAAAAAACACCAAAAAACATTTTTTAACAAATTTTTTTTTTGAAAACACTACACCTCTAGCTTTCTAGGACATTTTTTTTAAAAATTATTGTGGTGTTTTTTTTTGTGTGTTTTTTTTTGGTTTATTTTTTTTTTCAGAAAAAACACTTTTTTTAAGTAATTTTTTTTTCTAAAAACACCATTCTTCTAGATGCATCAAAACACACATTTTTTTGGGAAAAAAAATTATTTATTTTTGTTGGCGTTTTTTAAAAAAAATAATAAAAACGCCATAAAATTTTTTAAAAAGGTGTTCCAGAAAGAATATATAGCGATTTGACATATGATGTTTTTTAAATTTTCTTTTTTTAAAAGAAAGTGATTTTTTTTGGTTTTTTTTTTTTTTTTGAAAATAGGGAGTGGATGTAGAGGGCCACCAAATTCCCTCTACATCCACCAAATTCCCTATATCCTCTACATCCACTCCCTATTTAAAAAAAACCACTTTCTCTCAAAAAAAGCAAATTTAAAAAACATCATATGTCAAATCGCTATATATTCTTTCTGGAACACCTTTTTTTTCAAAATTTTTATGGCTTTTTTATTATTTAAAAAAAACGCCAAAAAAATACAAAAAAAAAATTTCAAAAAAATGTATGTTTTGTTGCATCTAGAAGAATGGTGTTTTTAACAAAAAAAAATTAATTAACAAAAGTGTTTTTTTTTTAAAAAAACCCACAAAAATTTAAAAAAAAGTGTTCTAGAAAGCTAACATAGCGATTAGAGGTGTAGTGTTTTAAAAATTTTGTTAAAAAGTGCTTTTTGTGAAAAAGATGGTGGATGTAGAGTTTTTGGTGGATGCAGAATAACGCACCTCTCTCTCTCTCTCTCTCTCTCTCTATATATATATATATATATATATATATATATTACACAAAAATCTATTCATTGTCATGGCAACCTTAATTAGACTAATCATCATGTATGATATCATCACAACATTAATCAACATGCAACTTAACATGATTAACCCTAGATTTAACATCAAAACCAATGTTTGTACATAAAACCTTAATTTGAACATGGAGATTTCTATATCTAACATTAACGAGCATGGATGACATAGATCTAGACCTAATACCACATAAAGTTACAAACTTGATCATGAATTCCATAGATCTAGCGATTTGCAACATGCATGGCATATATCTAACCCTAATTCAACATAAAGTCACAAACTTGATCATGAATTCCATAGATCTAGTGATTAGCAACATACATGATGAAGATCTAACCCTAATTTGACATAAAGTTGCAAGCTTGATCAGATAATCCATAAATTTATTAACATATATCATACGTGGCATAAATCAAACCTAATTTTATGATAAAGTTCACATCTTGATCAAGCAATTTTAAGGAATAAGAGGCAACTTACCAAAAACCAAAAAGAAGGGATGAGAGAAGGTGAAACAAGCTTGGATCTTCCAAATTCAAGCTCCAATCCAAGGTCATGGACAAGAATAGATGAAAACCCATAGAATATCCGACATTTTGGGTGAGAATGGGGGATAATGTGGCTTATATAGTGAAATTTTAGAGTTTTGCTGAAAATCAAGAAGTAGGTGTATCGCCTAAAGCCTTCCCTTGAGTTAGGTGTATTGCCAAGAGCCTCCTAGTCGGCTCCTTGGCTTGTTTCCTTGTTTTGCATGCTCGTTTCGTCGTTTTTCGATGTTTTCGAGTCCCGTTTCCACCCAACTCACCCAATACATTATACCATCATGTTAACCACATATAAGCCAGTCAAATCAAATATAAATACACAACATAACACATAACAATGAACACATAGGGTCACATAACGCGATTTTTGGTCGATTTTGTCGTACGTATTATTTTTTGAGCAAATCACGAACATTTCGTGACTCGATTTAGTGTGTGATGAATCAAAACATGATTTGTGATTATTAGACTCATAATTATGCTTAATTTGACAAAGGGAAATCAAACACGAGATTCCCGGTAAATGACGAATTACGTACTGAAATCGCGTAAAAACCGCATCTTGCTTTATTTTCGATTTGAAGGATCCAATTTGAATCCAAATAATTTTAAATAAATAATTTGTTTTGAAAATTGATTATGATTCATTTGAAAAAATTATCTTGAGATATAAACACCCGAAAATTATCTCGGAACTTAATAATTCGTAAATCAGGAAAACGCGAAATTTCAAAATGGGTCGGGTTTCACAACCGGGTAAAATGAAAATGTTAAAGTCTCCCATACTTTAGGGAATTCCGTCTCGAAATTAGTAGAGACATAATTATTTAGAAAAAAAAAACAGTTACAAACGACTTTAACAGTAACCAACACATTTATGACATTTGAGACCAACATAGAAACGACATAAAGGTTTCACCGTAGATAGGAATATATTCTCGATTACTGAATCAATTACGTCAGTGCCAATCTTTACCTAACTACAAGGGTTAGGTTGGGAATAGCGATTAAGAAATTAGAATAGCGATATAGCCAACCATCGGAGACATACACACACACAGTTCTCGGTCCGACTCACAGTGTACCCTAAAGGCATTACTGATTCTTATATATAGGGTGTACCACAACTAACCCACTACGTCTTTAATACCTTGAGAGAGTACTATTTTCCTATGGAGAATAACCCATTCTACGCACCAAACAACGGTCAGCTCGACACAACAAAACTTAGGGCTATCAACAGATGGTGAGCAATAGATTTGAGGGACACACTATAACCAACCAAAGGACCAACCAAAGATAGAAGACCTCAGTATCCCCTACTTTAGGAGCGAGACTGGGGGTCAAGAAACACGAGTAAGTAATGGTGCAATATATATCTTTAATCCTAATAAAGCACTAAAACGGGTGCCACATGTCTCATTTCTAGGATGTCCACATAAGCATTGCCACATGTCAAAAGCACATTCAATCATCAATTTAATAGATTATCAAAACTAAATTTCCATTTAAAAAAAAGTTGACAAACTTAATGTGAATTTGATAAATTTACTCAATAATTTGATTATTTTAAGAAAACTAATCAACAATTTGTCAAACATAATAAATTTGATTATTTTAACCGTGTTTTTTTATTTTTATATGTATATAATATTATGAACTCACCCCGTGTAATACACAGGTTACTAACCTAGTATATATATACCATTGCAGTTGATTGCTTTAGATAGATTCACATAGATCGTCACCAATAATAGCACAACTTAGGTACACATAGATCATCCCATAGATAAGCAAACACCAAAACTGATAAACTAAGATAAACAATGATTAACAAAGATTTGGAGTTTCGGGCTTCACATCAAGGCAAAATGTCAAGTTCTGGCGAACTAGATGGGTAGCGACCCACATCCGGTTCACCTTACAAGACACGATACCAGTACAGAATCCGAATCAGCTCTTACTAAAACCCAAGACCTATACCCACGATCAATATCGATCGTATGCTAAGCTAGCATCACACACAATCGCTGGTAGTATCACGTATGAGCCCCTGGTCTAGCAAGAGTAGAATAATGATTAACGCTCAAATTGACGGTATACAACCAAAAATTCAAAGCAATAAATTTCAAAATGCACAAATAGGTTTCAACCAATAAAACAATCGATACTAAAAAAAATCGAGTACCACGAATTGAACAAATACCACACATTGGATGCCATGAGTTGAATAACAATTGTTCGAGTGTCACGGCTAGCGTGAGCCGAACGATACATTTTAGAATAACATGACTCTGCTGACATGGAATGAACCGTGTGATTTGTGATATATGAATTCGATGACATAAATCGGATAACATGATTCGAAATGCATAAACCCGATAACATGAATCACATAACATGATTCGAAATAAATGATCCCGATAACATGAACCGATCAACATGACTCGAGATACATGTACTCGATAATGTGAACCGAACATCCTGACTCAAAATTCATGTATCCGATGTTATGAACCGAATAGCATGACTCCAAGTACATAAGCTCGATAACATAAATCGAATAACATGACTCGAAATACATGAGCCCGATAACATAAATATTGTATTTAACTAGGATTTAGTCTCGACGCTTTATGACTCTCACACGTTGCAATATGTTAACAATGAAAAAAACAAAACCTCTCTACACATTATAGATACGTATTATGCCCCTCTTAACGGAATTTTAAAAAAATTATTCATTTATATTTATTTATTATATAACAATGAAATTTGGTTCATAAATAGTGAACTTTTAGTTTCTTATAGTTTTGCCACGTGACTTTAATGCTTTGACGCTTTCTACCCCTAAACTTTTACGATTTGTTTTTTTTCTTTTTTCTTTTTAACGAAATAGTAAACTTTTAGTTTTCATAGTTTGGCCATATATGTTTCATACTCTTACGTTTTGTACCGTTTAACTTTTAAAGTTTTTTTAATTTTAAGTTTTGTTGTCTTCTATTTTAGCCACGAAACTTTTAACTTTTCTAATTTCGTTTTTAGTATATTTTTATAGTTTTATACTTTCACTACAAGACTTTTAGACTCTTATGTTTTATACCCCTTAACTTTTTTACCCTCTAACTTTTAAACTTTTTTTTGTTTTAAGTTTTGTTGTCTTTTACTTTGGCCACGAAACTTTTAACTTTTCTACTTTCGTTTTTAGTATACTTTTATAGTTTTATACTTTCACCATGAGACTTTTAAACTTTTACGTTTTATACCACTTAACTTAGTATATTTTTATAGTTTTATACTTTCACCACAAGACTTTTAGACTTTTACGTTTTATACTCCTTAATTTTTTAACCCTCTAACTTTTAAAGTTTTTTTTTTGTTTTAAGTTTTTTGTCTTCTACTTTGGCCACGAAACTTTTAACTTTTATACTTTCGCTTTTTAATATACTTCTATAGTTATATACTTTCACCACAAGACTTTTAAACTTTTACGTTTTATACCACTTAACTTTTTTTACTTTCATTCAGTATACAAATTCAACCCTGCAGCAACGCGCGGGGGAGGTAAACATCTTGTTATATAACAATGAAAATTGGTGATGAATAGTATACATTTTGTTTTTTATAGTTTGGTCACAACACTTTGGTACTTTGACGCTTTCTATCCCTTAAACTTTTAAACACTTTTTTTTTACGAAATAGTAAACTTTTGGTTTTTATAGTTTAGTCACATATGTTTCATACTCTTACGTTTTGTATCCTTTAACTTTTAAAGTTTTTTTTTGTTTTAAGTTTTGTTGTCTTCTACTTTGGCCACGAAACTTTTAACTTTTTTACTTTCGTTTTTAGTATATTTTTTATAGTTTTATACTTTCACTACAAAACTTTTAGACTTTTACGTTTTATACCCCTTAACTTTTTTAACCCTCTAACTTTTAAAGTTCTTTTTTGTTTTAAGTTTTGTTGTCTTCTACTTTGCCCACAAAACTTTTAACTTTTCTACTTTCGTTTTTAGTATACTTTTATAGTTTTATACTTTCACCACGAGACTTTTAGACTTTTATGTGTTATACCCCTTAACTTAGTAAATTTTTATAGTTTTATACTTTCACTACAAGACTTTTAGACTTTTATGTTTTATACCCCTAAACTTTTTAACCCTCTAACTTTTAAAGTTATTTTTTTTTAAGTTTTGTTGTCTTCTACTTTGGCCACGAAACTTTTAACTTTTCTACTTTCGTTTTTAGTGTATTTTTATAGTTTTATACTTTCACCACGAGACTTTTAGACTTTTACGTGTTATACCCCTTAACTTAGTATATTTTTATAGTTTTATACTTTCACCACGAGACTTTTAGACTTTTACGTTTTATACTCCTTAACTTTTTAACCCTCTAACTTTTAAAGTTTTTATTTTTGTTTTAAGTTTTTTTGTCTTCTAATTTTGCCACGAAACTTTTAACTTTTCTACTTTCGCTTATAGTATACTTCTATAGTTTTATACTTTCATCACGAGACTTTTAAACTTTTACGTTTTATACCACTTAACTTTTTGACATTCGTTTAGTATACAAATTCAACCCCACAGCAACGCGCGGGCGGGGTGGTAAACATCTCGTTTATATTACAATTAAAATTCAAAAGGAATAGTAATGTTTTGTACTTCTAGACTTTTGGCCACCAAGTTTTTTAGTTTTATATTTTGACCACTACACTTTTAGACTTTGGGCACTAAGTTTTTTAGTTTTTATATTTTGATCATGAAACTTTTAAACATTTATGTTTTATGTCCCTTAATTTTTATAACTTTCGTTTTTTTATTATACTTTTTATAGTTTTTGTAACATCCCGAGTTTCGTAATAAATTGGGTGACTAAATTTAATTATGTTTTATTATGAGCTTTGGTAGAATAAGCGGACTTAGAAGGTTAACCGGGTTATTAGTGGGGATTTCTAGTTAAAAAGTTAACCTTATTAATAGATGGGCAAACTAAAGAAAAGTTATGGGGTTAATTGAGTAAATTAAAGTTATGGCTGGAATTTATCTAATTTATAACTAGAGGGGGGTTGATGGTAAATGTTTAATAAAAAGAAAGAAGAAAATTTGGTCTGGGAAATTCCCAGACATAAGAATTGCGACGCAGAGAAAGAGAGAAGAGGGGGAGACCTAGTTCTTGTGGAGAAATCCCAAATTAAAACTTGTGTGTTGGAGATTTTAGTAAGGGAAATCGGATTCAAGCTTAGGAGGCTTCCTACATCACGATTTCCATCTTAGATTTCAGAAATTCTTGTCAAGTAAGTGGCTTTGAAGTAGGGTGATTTTATGGGTTTCATCTAGAGGTTAAATTGGTGTTCTATTCTGAGTTATTACGTGTTAATGAGTCTAGATGAAGCATAATCTTGCCTGCATGACTGATTTTTGTGTGTAATTAGTAGAAATTATGGTGGGTTTAAGCCCCACCCTATAGAATTCGAAACCCATGGTGAATGGGTGATTTGGGTTGGTTAATTGTGGTCCATGTATGTTAATAGACTTGTTGGAAGTATTATATTTGGTGTAAAAGCTGAATTTTTATGTTATGTAGTAATCTATGGGTGGAATGGAAACATGTAAGCTTCTAAACATTAAGAACACCAATTATGCACATAAGGTGTTTGATGAAATGCTTGAATGAAGTTGATTATGTGTATGAGCTGAATTTTTGGATGAATTAAGTAGTGATAGAATGTAGAATGTATATGTATATGATGATTGTGTGAATCAAAGATGTGTTATGGTAATCTTAACGAGATAATGTCAATAGGTGAAGCGAGAGGAAGCACAAGCCATCAACGTGAAGGAAAGAATAAAGCTTAAAGGTAACATGTAGCGGTATACTTAAATGTGCAATAGGTAGTGATGTGTACATAAATATTGATGTTAGTGAAATAATAGCAAAGTGATTGAATTGATAATGACGGGAATTGAGAAAATTGGTCATGACATGTAACTCAATTGATGCCGGAAGATAATTGTGACCCATTGGGGTTGAGCTGGAAAGTTGTGGTAAGATGAGGAACTATGAGTGTTGTAGTCCTTGTACTGCCATAATGAGAAGTCTAAGCAGCTTGGCACAATGTGAATGTGCCAAGGAATGAATATGTTGGAGAAAAGGTAGAGAAGTATATGAACAATGAGCTATTATGGTGGATTTTGTGCTAATGGGTCAAACGGGCTGGGAAGAGCGTTGCTAATATTCCATCTTGTTGATCTATATAAATTGAGGATTTGAGTTAGAAATTCTTATGACATATGTGTTTAGTGATTTCATATCATACGCATAATGATGGTTAAAAGGTAATGAACTTTGGCTTTCAAAATACTAAAAATATGGTTAAGTGTTGAGGAGTAGGAAAAGAAGGGCAGAATCTACGATCTGTAGGCTACAAATCAGGACTGCCTACAGATATAACTTTCTGATAAGGGCAGAATCTGTGATCTGTAGGCTACGAATCAGGACAGCCTACAGATCTAACTTTCTGATCAGGGCATAATCTGTGATCTGTAGGCTACGAATCAGGACAGCCTACAGATCCAACTTTCTGATCTAGTTTTGTTATTGACATTAACATTGTTTGTTCCCTTTAGCAGATGTGTGTTATGTTTGGATTGATATATATACGCCATTAATACTAACGTGTTACTGGTGTTAATGGCAGGTAAACTTTAGTATGCGGGTCAAGGTCGAACCAGGGAGCTCAAGGAACCGTACATCCTTCTCTTTTGGGACATTATCGTTTGGTTTGTCTATGGGATTTTTTTTATGAGGCGTACTCTGATGAGACGTGTAGTTAAACATGTTTGAATTGTGTGTGATGTTGATCAGGTTTTTGAATTACCCAAGTAATGAAATTTTCAAATCCATGTTTTTATCACTTAATTACACGTGGAAGCGGGATGGGGTCTTACAAGTTGGTATCAGAGCCATGGTTTGAGGGATTCAAGTGTCGTGGGGGCACTTGAACTCAAACCAAGTGCTCATAATGGAGAAAGATGTTCGGTTCAAGGTTCGATCTTCCGAC
>JBCNJP010000062.1:58157-101000 GCA_039602395.1 Deinandra increscens subsp. villosa | reverse complement strand
TTAGCATGAAATTCCACTTCAAAATATTTATTCTTGACTCTTAACTTCAATTCAAATGATTCTTTAACAGGTCTATTTATATGTAAAAATGTTTTCAGCTGTTACTAGGTATGACAAGCAATAGGAAGTGTTGTAGAATTCGAATAGAAGAATGGTTTGATAGAAAGTAAGTGAATGAAATAACATAATGTGTGTTAAGGGACTTTTATTGTTTCTGAATTTACATAATGTAATATGCCATTGTACATGTTTATGTCTTCATATTTTTACATTTTAGAGCTTAGTTTTTTGTGCATATAACATTGCAGTTTTTTAGTTTGATAAGGATTGATGTGCACCTCAACTCAAGGAAGGCTTGCTATTGAGGTATATTTTTTAGCTAACTTAAAGTTGTTTTTTTTCTTCCTTTTATCAATTGCTTTTTGGTGTCAGTTTTGGGTGTTGTTGAAATAGGAGCTGCTATTAGCATTTTTGAACAAATATTTATGTGGCTGGAGAAAGCAAACAGAATTCAGATTAGTTGATTGAAGTGAAGGGCACATTCTAATTTATAGTCTACCCTTATTAACTCACTCATGCCGGTATTCAACCCGAGAAAAAACTCACCCATCTGGTCATTACATTTTGGTAAACTTAAAAATTAGAATTTGTGAAGGTCCAAGATATAGGTTTTGTAAAGTGGTTTGCTGGGCTTTTAGTTTGACTTGGTTTGATGTTTATGAAGGTGTAGAATAAAGCATTTCTTTTTGATTAATTGGCCCTCACAAATAAAATAAATAAAACGTTGCTGCCTCCTACCAGCAGCATATAAACATGTAGGTTGGGTTCATTTGCTTGGACAAATGGATGCATAATTGAAATGGGATGTTTTGGGTTTATGAAAATTTATTGCTAAAGTAGGAGTGCTAGACATGCTTTCGTATGAAAGGGGAATGTGTGATAAAAATGTTCTTAATGTTTTCCTCCTAACGGCCAATGCGCTATGAGGCACACGACACAGGATTCGCACTGCAACAAAAATGGTCCGACTCCGCCGCGAAGCGCGGGTCGCCCCACTTGTATATATACATTTTTCATTGTCGGTGGCAACTCTTCAATGCAACTGTTCATCGTAATTTTTTGTTTTATTTTTTTTTTCTTTTTCTACTTTCTATTTCTTTGATTAGTATTATTTTTTCTTATAACATTGCATATTTAAGCTTCCAGTTCATTGGTTCCATATTTCTGCCTATACCGACGATGTCTCATCTTCGAATCCCAGGGGTTTTTATTTTTATTTTAATAACAGTGTGTGTTCTTATGTTGCCACGTATGTTCTAGGTATTACACGTTTCAATGTTTTGCTCTTTCCACGTGTCTATGTTTTCCTCTATTTAAGTCCTCTCTTTAGTTCTCTGTAAACTTTTTGTATGCTTTGAACTTTGAAGGTTCTACTGCTAATTACAATTTCTTATTTTTCTACCTCGGTGGACGGTTTCTCCTTCGTTCCGATTCTTTCTACTGTCCTAATTAATCGTCTTTTTAGTTGTTGATCGTTGATACGTTTGCAGATTTCTTGCCGATCGGTCTTTACTGTTAGCAGTGGCGAAGGATATAAGGGGCGGAGTGGGCGCCCGACCCCCCGAAATTTTTTTTGCGATGTAACGAGTATATAATTTTCGTATAGAAAATTTCGATATGCTCCGGTTTCGACCCCCATATTAGTTGTGAAATTTTTTTATATAGATCCCGAGCCCCCACTAGTTTTTTTCAAGCTTCGCCACTGACTGTTAGCAACGGGTATGAATTCCTTCCTTTTCTATGTCTTTTATCGAAATCTGATGTTCATTTCGTTATCGTATATCTTCGTTTCATTGAATTGGTCTCTTTAACTATATTACATGTCCAAATCGTCTTTGATTATTGGTTACTTTAGGTAAATCTGAGTATGTGTGATATGTGTCGCCTAGTTGACCCCTTCATCCATGCCACTACAACATGCATGTGTCGGTTGATTTCCCACGATGCCACATCAATTATCTAGTTTCATGCATTGTATTTAATTTAGGTTGTTTAGTTAAGTTATATAGTTTTATTGTTAATTTCTTTATATAAGTTAGAATAGTAGTCGGTTAAATTAAGAGAAGTGGGTCGGTTGCTTGTAAGGCTATTTATAGTCTTCTACTCTATCTTTTGTTTAAGGGTATGAATGAAATCAATTGAATCTTTGAAATCCTCTCTAAATTTCTATCTCTGGTTTCCTATCTATTTTCTTTTGGCCAACGATTAATTGTTGGAACCACATCAATGTGTTGTACTTCAATTTGGGTTTTTCTTCATTTAGGGCTATCTTTGGTTTATGATACATCCACTTATCTCGAACCTGGCTCAACCTACTTATGTATGCAGTTCAAGCAGACTTTTGCTCTGGATTTCGTGTGTTCGTGGAAGATCATTGCAAAGGTTAGTTTGTCTATTTTTACTACTACGTTTGTTATTTCCATTCTTTACAATTTGTTATTGAACTTTTCTTAGATTAGGTTTGGTGTATGAACTTTATTTTAGATTCTTGCATGTTTAAATCCTTTCTGATATGTGAATTTGGCTTGAGGTTATTACGTGTTTAAGTCCTTTTGATTGAGTAGTTTAGGTTATCAAGATATTTATATAGTTTTCATTTCCTGTAATTTCGATGTCAGAATGTTGTAGTATATTTTTACATGTTTGTGCCATTTTTTTCTTCCCTTTAATTAAGTTTTGGGAAAAACACCAAAATGACCATTGTTGACTTTGAAAATTGAGTTTTGATCAGCTGACTTTATTTGCACCAAAATGACCTTTTCAACTCCGAGCCTAACTCCTAACCAATTTATTTGTACCAAAATAACCTTGACACATCATCATCTTCTTCAACTTTACTCTGCATTTTTTCACTCTCTCTCTCTCTTCACCTAAACCCAAAACCAACAAAGAAATCCCGCGACCATTTAACTCAACATTCCGGCCACTATACTCAACGATAAATCACGCGCGACCCGTCTACGAGCTCCTCTCGATCATACGAACACAATGGGACTAACCTTAACCACCGATGTGTACTGTCTCGAAGAATTTAAACTTTATTATTATTTCGTAGGCCCTTAAAAAATTAGCTACATTTTAGGAGTAAAATTTAAAAATTATTTGGATGTAGTTTATTATTAAAACATAGTAATAATGAAAACATAATAAAATTAAAAAAAAATTAACAAGAAAGAGAATTTAGGCTTCATTTACGTTCATCTGTAATTAAATATCCAAGTTTTTTTTGAACGAATTATAATTAAATGGCCAAGTGTATTAATAATTTTTTTGATGGGTAATAATGAGTTATAAAAATAGAATTAAATGCATATGTCGGACAATAAATTATAGAAGCCAATCAACCTCTCTTTTGTTTTTAATATAGACAAGAACTTCATTTTCCAACACCCAATGTTTCATCTTCATATTCTCTTTCTTCTTCTCTCTTCCGAACGATTCTCCTTCCGCCATTTTTGTACAATAGGAACTCAAACTTGTTCAGTCGGATTTTAAGCTATTAAGTCATTGATAATCCATTTTCAGGGGCCTCTTAATAAAACACACAGGGACCTAACTATTTTTAGCTTGATGACGGAATCCCGGTTAAACTATCACAGTTCCGGTTGAACGATGAAGTGAAACCGTGTTCTCTGGTTGAAGACCAAAATTCCGCTTGAAGTTGGAACTTCCGGCTCAAGTCGTTTTGCCGGTTGAACTCCATAATTTCCGGTTGAAGTTCAAGCTTCCGGTTGAAGTCGATATTTTCATTCAGAGTTGAGTTTTCCGGTTGATCTTCGTAGTTCCGGTTGAACGATGAAGTGAAACCGTGTTCTCTGGTTGAAGACCAAAATTCCGCTTAAAGTTGGAACTTCCGGCTCAAGTCGTTTTTCCGGTTAAACTCCATAATTTCCGGTTGAAGTTCAAGCTTCCGGTTGAAGTCGATATTTCCATTCAGAGTTGAGTTTTCCGGTTGATCTTCGTAGTTCCGGTTGAACTAGCTACTTACAGTTGAAGATGAGTTGAGCCGGATCCATCTTCAACTTGGTAGACACCTGAATCTCCGATCAACAATCTAAATTTTCATCATCAACGTTAACCTTATCTTTAAAATTAATAGCCAGGATTAGACGTGTATATCCTTATCTTTAAAATTAATGTGTGTACTTTTTTAGACAAAATTCCAATGAACTGACGTGTATATCACTATTATTATTGGGTTTTCGAGGCGGTGCACATCGGTG
The DNA here is from genome assembly GCA_039602395.1 of Deinandra increscens subsp. villosa. Classification (NCBI taxonomy): domain Eukaryota; kingdom Viridiplantae; phylum Streptophyta; class Magnoliopsida; order Asterales; family Asteraceae; genus Deinandra; species Deinandra increscens. The sequence continues at coordinate 96,717 of JBCNJP010000062.1, read as the reverse complement.
GTTAAGGCTAGTCCCATTGTGTTCGTATGATCGAGAGGAGTTCGTAGACGGGTCGCGCGTGATTTATCGTTGAGTATAGTGGCCGGAATGTTGAGTTAAATGGTCGCCGGATTTCTTTGTTGGTTTTGGGTTTAGGTGAAGAGAGAGAGAGAGAGAGAGTGAAAAAATGCAGAGTAAAGTTGAAGAAGAAGATGATGTGTCAAGGTCATTTTGGTGCAAATAAATTGGTTAGGAGTTAGGCTCGGAGTTGAAAAGGTCATTTTGGTGCAAATAAAGTCAGCTGATCAAAACTCAATTTTCAAAGTCAACAATGGTCATTTTGGTGTTTTTCCCTTAAGTTTTTGTCTTATACTTAAAACTGTCATGTCTTCTACTGAGGGCTGTTTCAGGAGGCGGACTAGAGTAATGCCTCAACGAATAGGGCCTCTTTTGGTTTAAGAAGTACAGGACCCTGTAAATAAATCATCTGAATGTTTTGATAATACTATATAGTCAACAAATGGTGAAGTTTCATTCTATAATTAAGGGAGTACTCAAACTCATGTTTGGTAGGATTAAGACACTTTCATATGCTTTTGTGAACAGAAACTACATCTATATTCATCACTGGCCTCAGCAAAGATTCATTGTACTTACATAGAACCAAAACATGTCCTGAACTCTGATGGTGCAGTTTCATAGTATGACCAAGGAAGTACAAGTTCACATCAAATTCAGTAACATGTCTTGGTACGAATCCCGCCGCATCACGCGGGGTTCCTGCCTTTTCTTAAATTAATTGGAGGTTGGGAGTTTAATATTTACTAAATCACAGTTTTGCTTGAAATTGTTGTCACTTATTTTAATGTTTAGTTCATAGAATGTAATTTATACATCATTTTGATACATCTATTATAGAACAACTTAATAGCACATTTTAATATATCGTTATCGGTATCGGTATTGGTATCGGTATCGTTATCGTTATCGTTATCGTTATTGTAGACATCGGTTGCTAAGCGGCCTTGGTCGAATGGTGTGGTTAGACATGCAAAAAAAAAAAAAAAAAAAAAGGGTAAACTGAACCGGACTAGGTCGTCACTTATCTATTTTAATTAGTTTTATCACATCATTTCTCTATCATCTCTAAACACTTCAAAAAAAAAAAAAACAAAAAAAGATCATGATAGCTGACAACAATTAGAACAACAATATTTTGGTGAACTGACTACCGTGGATCATGAGGGTCATACTCACAGGAGGACACACGAGGTTTGGGTTAACTATGATTTGTGAGAGATGTCGAATGATATCGAAAAAGCAAGATGTAAAAAGTGTGGTGCTATATTCAAACCCAATTTCAATACCATTTTGCATCGTCATGTTCGAATGCATGTAAGAATTGTTTCCAAGGCAATGAGGCAATGATACGACTTTATGTTGTTTTTTATTAATTTATTAATAATAAGATATATTTTATGTGTTTATTATTATTAATAAAAAAAATATTTTATGTTGCTTAATTATTATAGCATATTGTTTGTTACATGTTTAGAAAGAGATGTCAGCCTTGTGGACCCAAGAAGAAGAGGAGGACTTAGACCATTGTTAATTAAAAGTTCAGGAGTTGACGAGGATTACTAATGGTGTTGATTTCTGGGATCACTTTAAGGAAACATTTGACGAGGAAGATGTAACAGGACGTACAAGGGATGAGACAAAAGGAAAATGGATGAGAATACAATCAGTTTTGTAAGGTTTCACGGAAGACATGGACGCTTTGGAGGATGCTAACAATGATGAGAATGTTGTTCCTAAATCTCTTGCTGATATATGCACGTCTAGGTGGGGTAGCTAGAGGTCACATGTGGTCAACCGATTTTGAAATAACCGGTCTATGAAAAACCATAACACACAAAAACCGGTTTTTGAAAATAACCGGGTTTTTACCCCTAAAACTCTAACCGGTAAAACCAGTCAATTGGTTAATCGGTAAAAAGTAGTATTTTTTAGAAAAATAATGTATTTAATAGGTTAATCTAAAATCACTTCTTTTTTAACCAGTTAATAAACGGTTCTCACATAGAAACCTTACACCGGTTGGGAACCTACGGTTCGTACAGGTTCGTAATCAGTTTATACTTTACCAGTTAAGAACATGTCGGTTCTGTTAACTATTTTTTTTTTGTGCACCTCTAAGGGTGGCTATCAACTAGTTCTTAAAATAAAGTTGTGCCAAAAACTTAACTTATGTGAAATAGATCAATTGGTTAGAGTCTTGCACCTCATTATACCCGGGTTCAATACTTTATCCATACGCACTTATTTTCCAATTCTTTTTTTTGTGCTTACAAGGCTAACATCCATTGATTTTTAAAAAGTTTTTCCTAACATGGGCTTTCTGGCTTAATGATAACGTGTTGACTTCTCCTAGTAGAGATCACCGGTTCGAGCCTTGACGCTTACGTTTAGGGGGGGGGGGGGTTACCCGACAAGAACGTCATCAAGTTCCCCTGACTGCTATATGCCTCAGCAAACTTCAAGGCATGATCTTTTAAGCTCATTGCAGACTTCTGTCACGGGGGATGACCTCTCTCACAACTTGCTTACAAACAGGGGAATCAGAGAAATCTTTGTGACATTGTACAAGCCACCCAGGAACAAAGACAGAACCACCAATATTGAGATCTACACGTACAACGCCACCCACCGACCCCTTCGAGGAGTAGTCCTCGTCAACAGGGTCAGATGCTTGTATAAGCAAATACAAGGTTAGAAGATGATTAAAGAGTTAAAAAAAGGACAAAAGTCTAAGAAAGTAGATGCTTGTATAAGCAAACACAAGGTTAGAAGATGATTAAAGAGTTAAAGAAGACAAAAGTCTAAGAAAGTAGGTGAGGGCTAACTGTTAGAGTCTCCGCACTGGCCTTTCTTTGTACCACTCTTCCTCGAGGGCCGGTTCCTAGGTTTCGCAAACCTAGTAACCGGAGGCAAGCCCTTCAACCTAGTACATGTTGAATTTTGATGTGTCCGACTGTCGATTACTCAACGTAACCATAAAATGTACAATCCAAGAGTTACACTTTGGACGATGAACAAGTTATAGTATTTGAATATTATATATTTAAATATTATTGATCACAAAACGAACGTTAGATTATTTGCTAAAATAATGATTATGGTTAATTATTTAGGAAATAATTAATAGACAAATAAAACGGTGATCGTTTAAGATGGAAACAAAAATAAAATTGTTAAAGCAGTTGACAATTTAATCAGGGAATGTTATTAAGTCAAAAGCGTTTTGACTAAATCTAGGATAATATATCATCCTATAATTACGAGAACAGGAAATTTAATTTATGAGATAAATTAAATACAAATAAAATAAATATTATTAAAGACGTTAATAATAATTATACGGAAAAACGTTTTAGATACTTAGTTAACTAAAACATGGAGGTTAATATATATATATATATATATATATATATATTACTATATATAATACATATTGCTCTAAAGGATATTTTCGTCATGAAATTTCCTTAATCCTTAAGACGCGTACAATGAATTATGCAACATGTACAAATGTTTAAAGCATGAAAAGTAATTGAAGAATACTAATCAGGAGAATCTGCTCAAAAAGTAGGGTTACTTTAGTAACTAACCACGTTACTTACCTTTCTCCCGTCATTACTCCTCAAAAAGCGAAAACATATACAGGCACGCACGCTACCTTTCTTGGTCAGAACTCAGTCGACTTCGTTAAACCCGCTCTTCATCCTCTCTCCCTTCGTTAAACCCGCTCTCCACCCCTTCGTTAAACCCGCTCAGCCAAGATCGAGAGACGTTTGTTATCGGTCGATTTCAAACGATTTCTTGATATCAATCGCTCCTTCAATTGCAGCTCAAATTCAAAATCGATCTGGAAAACCCAGAGTTGCAGACACCCGAAATCTGAAAAGCATTCAGCGCTTCCTTATAGTCTCTAACAGGTATGATTCAAACGTTTTTAGGGTTTGATTTCTGGTTTCCATTATCCGCTCATGACACTGGTTTCCATCGTTTTTAGGGTTTGATTTCTGGTTTCAATCGCTTTTAGGGTTCTGACATCGTCTTTACAGACCCGTTTTCTCCTTACACAGGTACCATCGACCCGACCACCATCTTTCATTCTTATTTTTTGCTTTGTTATTCATAGATCTGTACCTCATTATGTTACGAATTGATTTTGTTACTGGTTGTCTATTCACAATTTCTGATGTTGTTGGATAGGCGTTTCAAATGTTCCTAGATGTGATGATGTTGCGTTTTTTGGCCATGGCTTCCTCTTCGTCTGTTTAGGAATCAAAATCCATGATACTACTGTACCGTGTCGTATTGATGTTTCATCTATTTTCCTTGCATATTCTTTTTTCAAATTTGATGTTTCATATGTTGCTCTTCATTTTTGTTGTTTTGTAGCTGTTCAGTAGATTTTATTTGCTTTAGTAGTTCATTTTTGTAATTTCTATGTTCTCTTTTTGATGTGTTATTTTTTGAAATATGTCTTATATTCTATAAATAATTCACAATGAGTAACCTAAGTTTTTTAATTTGACTTGACCAGTCTTACCAGTGCTCTTCTTTGACAAATTCATCCATACAAGGGGACTTGCCCGGGTAATTGAAAGTTATTTTTAAATGGTTCACCAACTGATTTGTTATACCTACCATCTGCTAACGATGTATTTGTTATAGTGTGTGATTGCAGGTGTTACAAAAAAATCATAGCAAGTGCGTTTTGTAATGCCTTTGGTAGGTTTTGTTTCTTGCAATGTAAGAGAATATAATTACTTTGTATTTCAGTTTAAAAGGTTTCACATATAGCGTACTAGGATTGCAATTGATCGACGATGGATTGTCCTTGAATATGTGATTATGTATCTTTCTATACGTTTTCTCAACTCAGACAAACCAATTTCATCTGATGCCAACAATAAAGAACTTGTTTATGGAGGTAGGTTTAATTGTTTAAATACATTTTATGGTATATCTTATATTTCTTTTTTAGTTCATGATTCTTTTTGTTAACACAATTGGTTTAAAAATGTTATGTAGCAATTATTAGCACCCAAGATGGTATGAATTTTCGTGGGTGACAAATCTGATATCAATGTGGTAACCACCAAGAATGAAAGGTTTGGTTTTGAAATACAATAATTATCCAAGTTTTTGTTTTTGTGGTGTGTTATATTGTGTGTTTATCACTCAAATATAGCTATTTGTTGTGTTGGTTCCATTTGGATCTAAATCTATAGTGAAAACAACCTGACGGTGCTTTGTGGAAACAAGACTGATGTGAAGAACCTCAAAGTGAGGCGAAGCAGGCCGCTTTCCATAAAAAGAAGAAAGTGCAGTATTATGAGATGTCAGCCAAAATTGATTACCAATTTGAGAAGCCTTTCATTTATCTTGCCATGATATTTGCAAGGTAGCTAATCTATGCAGATATAAAAGTGAAGCCTTTTATACTGTTTTAGAAAATAAGTGACAATAGGTGTTCTGATTCTAAATATGATTTTTCTTAAGGATTTTTCCATGTTCACAGTTAATTATGTATGTTACATAATCTTGCTTTTTCCTATTTTCATATTTGTATAATATTTATCTTGTAAGTTGCAGATTGTTATTGCTGTTATGATTGAAGAACTTCCAGGATCCATAGAGGCCTGAGGCCCCAAATTGCCCAGTTACACCACATGGCACATTAGGCAAGTTTGGTTAATTTGGGTTTACCCAAAATACAATCTCAAATATGGTTACAAAGTTCAATAAGATTGTGTTCTTTACTCCTTTTTTAGGTGAAGACTGTTGATATGCATTATGGTCCATATGAGAACGGTATGATATGCGGTCAAGTTGGGTTTGAGTTGGAACAAGTTGATTTAAAAAGCAAGAAGGTAAGTGTTCATTTACCAATGATTACAACTTATTCTTGACTCTTTTAATTTGCTAGGTTTCACGATACTTTCTTGCTAATGATTTCTTTTATGAAGCTTAACAAATCAACTGTTTGGTTTTCGTTGGCTAACATGTTTCAGCTCATAATTAATTATGGTTATGATAGATAATCCAGTTGCAGTTGTGAAAGACTTGAGACTTGCAGGTCTACCTGATTGTACAGTACCTGTCAATCTCATATTCATTGATTAACTTTGGTTTTGATTCTCTGCTACTAGGTCTCAGTTTAGGCCTCAAGTAGCCTACTTTACTCTATGCCCATATGCAAGAAGGTAGAGGTATCCTTAAAAAAAAACACAATGCCACTGTTATGAACAAATCTGTATTAAGATAGTAATATTCTATGGTCAAATACAGGTGGATCTATTCCTGGTGTGAGCGTTCTGGATCCCCTTGCTGGACTTCCTGTCTCAGGTATGATTCTATATGCTGTACTCCAGAACTGGCTACTAGAGGTAATCACCAGTCTGCCTTCTAATAAGCTCGAACTGGAGACCTTCAAAAATAAAAATAAAAAAACTGGTAGAAAATAGAGGCTCGAACTGGGGACCTTCAAAAAGAAAAGAAGGGCGCTGAGTTTACTATTAAACCCTCGGACCACTAGATCAAATGGGATTTTGTAACATAAGTGGAATAGTGCATATAGTAGTAATTTAGTACCTGCTTAACAAAAAAAAAATTAATAAAAAGAGAAAAGAAAAACCCTGCAAGCTAATGGGCTCGAACTCGGGATGCAGCTGATATTATCATGGAAGATGTTCCTTTATTGATTAATCTTCTTCAATATCATGACGCCGGGGTTAGTACTGCAGATTTCATATTAAGTGCTAAAGGCTGGTTAACTAAAAAAATTAATTTCTTGATACTGTAAGGTTCTAGAGCATGCATTAGTTTCTTGATATTGTAAGGTGGTCTTAATTTTCATCAACAGGTTCTTCATGATTTGCTTTTTTTGGTGTTGTTGTTAGGGTTCCACCTCCAGGTTTGTTTCCTAAAACTCATTGTAATATTTTCTCTTTAATTTCATTATCGTGCTTAGGTTTTTGGTGGCTAATCTTTGAGTGTATTTGGTTGATTGCAGAAAGTTAGTGACTCATGACTTGATATTTGTTAGGTTTTTTTCTTTATTGTTGAACTTGAGGCGCCAACATAAGTCACTTGTTAAATCGATTTTAGGTATTGTAAGAACTCGAGGTAAACTGTTGCTTATGTTTTAGTCGGTGGCTTTGCCGTATGTGTTGATTTAACAGTAACCAAAGAGTTGACTAATTCTTTTATTTTCATTATTAATATATTTATTTTTTATATTTTTCATATTTATACATATTAAACCTTTTGCTGATTTTTTTGCAGGTATAATGCTCATGAGGTCCTTCTCCATGCACCAATATACAGTTCTGCTGTTAGTGAGTGTGTAACTTATATATGGGGCTAACATCTTCAGATTTATCCAACTTAATGTGGAGTTCATTTTTGTTGTAACAGCATCATTCAGGGTGGGCAACGGGAGAAATCATGGCTGAATGGTTTACCCTTCGACCACTTTCAACCGGTTCAAGGTGCGTGGAGAAGTGGTTGCTATTTCATCCATTGTAAATAAATTCTGCACTGTTTTTCACATCATTCATTTTCACTTAGATTTTCCTTGAATGTTGTTTCTCTTGTAACTATCTACTACAAAGTGTAACTTTTTAAGTTTTTAGTTATGAATTTTAACTTATATATGGCTAAATAAACTACATTGATGTTATGGTTAAGAAAGCTATCAAGGGGAAAATGATAGATGGGTACTAAATGGGATGAGTTTTATAAATCAGAGTATTACCCAACAGGGATGGTTCATAATAGAAGTGGTTCATTACATGCCCAAATATATGGGAATGCTGATTGACTTTTGGAGTCAAATATGGAAGGGTTGGGGTTTGGACATATGTATCACAGTAAATTGTTGGGATTTGATGTTTTCTGATTGGATTGACTTTTTAGGTGGAGTTGCCTTTTTGGTTAATGGGGTGACTCTTTTGGTTTCACAGATGTGGTACTGGGTTGAACAGAAGCAAAATAGCAGCATGGTTCTTGTAAGGCTTATGTGTGGTATTTGCTGGGTTTATGGGTCAATGATTGGGAATACTCAATGCATAATGGGCAGAAAGGTGATTTCTAAAGATTAGGTTGATAGGAACGGTGTTGATAGGAATGGTGGGTGGAATTTTAGACTAAGAAATAATGATGAGTATGTGTTGCGGTTAAGGAATATGCGTGAGAAAGTATGTTTTGTTGGTGGCATTTATGGTATCTTTTTTGTAGTTATATCTTGAGCAAATTTTGGAGGGTTTTTTTAGTGGATTGTTCTTATCTACAAATTAGATTGTTTTGGTGGTTTTGGGATAAAGCTTAAATTAGGAACATGTCCGAATTTTAAGTCTTATTTTTCTTATTACTTGGTGTAATTATTTGTGGTTGTCTATAAATTTTTATCAGGCTTTGCCCTTTACCCAAAAAAATAAAAAAGCTATTAAATGTATAATGTAATATATAATGAGATAATTGATAAACTAACAAAAAACAAGTATCACGTTATTTGATTGTTGTCGCTATCACATCGCGTGGGTTTGGGAGGAGAATTGGTGGGTAAAAGTGAGTAATAATAAAAATAAAGTATTTTGGATTTTAGTAAATAAATTTATTTTGAATTGTTTCGGAGGAGAATTGTGTTTCTTACCAAATTAAATTGTCATTATTTACTTGACATGCGTCATGATCTTATCATACACGATTGTAGTTCGATGTTACCACATAGCGTGGGTTTCACCCTATGTCAAGAGTTTGTAAATTGTCATCACCGTTGAACTCGCATATACGCATTATAAATTTTCGTAATGCCGCATCGTATCACACTAACAAAAATGAATATGGCGTACCTAATTGTTTTCGCCGCCAAACGCACGAATAAAAGACAAATAACACACTATAAACTATCGTTCGCCGCATTGAACGGGTACCCCACTAGTATATATATATATATATATATATATATATATATATATATATATATATAGGGTGGGGATATTTTGCAAACCCTTCCCACTTTGGAAAACAAAGTAAACCAAATTGAAGGGTCAGAGAACATCCACGTCGCCTATTGACTTTTTCCTATGAAGGGCATGTATGTCATTTACTTCATTTTGCTTTATCACTTTGGAAAAGTGGGCTTTTGGACACATCAAATCGTACCACCACAGCAGGGATTAAACACCTAAACAAGATTCTCTTTCTTTACAAAACTGCAAGAAAACAAAAGTTATCTCTCTCATCTCTCCCACTACTATTCTTTACTTTTTTATCTTAATTTAATTAATTAAATAAATAAAAAGATTCTATAAACTTCAAATGGTCATATCTCACTAAATACTTAACGAAAATAACTTCTGAAAGCGGCTTTGGATTCGTCTCGACGAGACGATTCAGGAGCGCACCATTCTTGATTGGTTTCGTTACGGATTAATTTAATAAATTAATTCAAAAAATGATTCAATAAACTCAAAATGGCCATATCTCACTAAATATTTAACGAAAATAAATTCTGAAAGCGATGTTGGATTCTTCTCAAAGAGACGATTCAGGAGAGCACCATTGTTGATATGTTTCGTTGCGGTTTGCATAAACTTAGTTACATATGTAACCCCACATCTTATTATGTCAACAAAGGGGTTACCTATGTAACCCACAAATTATTCTTTTTTTTTTTAAATAACTTATGTAACTATAATATAGGGTACCTATGTAAGCCAAAATATCATTCACATATGTAACACAAATGGGTTACCCATGTATCCCAGATATCATTCACATATGTAACCAATGTAACTATATCAGGTTACCTATGTAACCCCAAATATCATTCACATATGTAACCAATAGAGGTTACATATGTAACACGATAGAGGTTACATATGTAATTTAACATCTTGTTCACTGATTGGTTAAAAAAATATGTAACCAATAGAGGTTACCTATGTAACACAAAGGGGTTACCTATGTTATGTAACCAATAGAGGTTACCTATGTAACCCGCATAGGTTATCTATGTAATTCAACATCTTGTTCACTCATTGGTTTAAAAATATGTAACCAGTAGAGGTTACTTATGTAATTCAACATCGGAAAAATTGAAACCGATAAAAACGATAAAGAAACTTGAATCTGATTGCTGCAATAGCTTAGTATGATCAAACAAGATGTTAAATTACATATGTAACCACGATAGATTACCTATGTAACCACGTTAGGTTACCTATGTAACCAATCAGTGAACAAGATGTTGAATTACATAGGTAACCTATGCGGGTTACACAGGTAACCTCTATTGTTTACATATGTGAATGATATTTGGGGTTACATAGGTAACCTGATATAGTTACATAGATTATTTAAAAAAACAATTACACTTTGGAACCAATCAGTGAACAAGATGTTGAATTACATAGGTAACCTATGAGGGTTACATAGGTAACCTCTCTTGTTTACATATGTGAATGATATTTGGGGTTACATAGGTAACCTGATATAGTTACATAGATTATTTAAATATAACAAAATAAATTTGATTAATTTATAAACAAACAATTACAATCAACAATAAACGTCACAAAATGTTTATACGAACCGAAATCTCTAAAAAATTATCAAAAGAATAAGCTAGCTAACAAAAACATATAACAACCTAACAAAAATATATAAAACCCTAATTATGCTTCAGATCTTGATAATAATCTTCATCTTTGACGCAAAATCCATTCACCTACGAAAAGAAAACAAATCCATCACTTGTTGATGGATGTGTTACGTATGAAACCCAAGACTTGCATATGTAAACCAGAAGCTACATATGTAAACCAACACTTAAAATATGTAAACAGTGAGTTACATATGTAAACCAAGAGTTACATATTTAACACAATTATATTTTCAATTGTGTTTTAAAACAAAGACTTACATATGTAAACCAGGACTTACATATATAAACCCACTCTTAAAATATGTAAAAAGCGAGTTACATATGTAAACCAAGAGTTATGTGATTTTGATAATAATCTTCATCTTTTACGCAAATTCCATTCACCTACGAAAAGAAAACAAATCCATCAGTTGCCGATGTTAATTATAGAAGTGTTACATATGAAAACCCAAGACTTGCATATGTAAACCAGTAATTACATATGTAAATCAACACTTAAAATATGTAAACAGTGAGTTACATATGTTAACCAAGAGTTACGTATTTAGCACAATTAAATTTACGATTATGTTTTGAAACAACTATTCGTTTATGAGCTCTTATTAGACTTGTGTCGCATCGTTATGTTGTATACTAGAAGTGTTATATATAAAACCCAAAGACTTACATATGTAAGCCAATAGTTACATGTGTAAACCAACACTTAAAATATGTAAATAGTGAGTTACATATGTAAACCAAGAGTTACATATTTAAAACAACTAAATTTACAATTGTGTTTTGAAACAAAGACTTCTATATGTAAACCAGTAGTTACATATGTAAACCAACACTTAAAATATATAAACAATGAGTTACATATGTAAACCAATGGTTACATATTTAACACAATTAAATTTACAATTGTGTTTTGAAACAAAAACTTATATATGTAAACCAGTAGTTACATATGTAAAACAACTCTTAAAATATATAAAACAGTGAGTTACATATGTAAACCAAGAGTTACATATTTAAACCAAGGCTCAATATGTAAACCAACACTTAAAATATGTAACTCACTACAACATAAAAGCATAAAACAGGCATACAAACATCAGGAAATACTGAAAACACATCAGAGTTAAACATATAAAGCTTACACATGTAGAAAAAAATAATACATTTTAATAGATTACTCTATAGATTAATGTAATGGTTAACTAGTTATAATAAACATTTTATTAAAAAAATACTTGCATAAAAACGAGAACGAGAAAAGATATAACAAAGAAGAAAAACTATAAGAAAAAAAATTGATATTAAAAACCAAATAAAGATAAAAGAAAACTAACCATTTGAATGTTAAAAGACTAAACAAATACTGACAAAGCAAAGTATCATCACACCTAACCCATTTTCCTTTTATTATTTTCCCTTTTTCATTTATTATTCTCATCTTCTTCTTCATCCATATCAAACTAGATGATGAAGAGAAACAAGTACCTTTGATTTTGAGTTTCGAACTAGATGGGAATAGCCAACGAACGAAGTTGTCTCTTCTACGAGCGGCGGGTGGATCTACGAGCGCCGACAGATCTACGAGCGTTGGTGGGTGATGGAGGAGGTGGTTAGTGATGGTGGTGGGTTTCTCAGATCTTGAGTTCCATGGTGAAAGCTTTGAAATTTTGTTATGGGTTTTGAAAGAAGTAAGAAATGGAGAGAGAGAGAGAGAGAGAGAGAGAGAGAGAGAGAGGATGATGAGATGGTGATAAATGAGAGTCAACATGGAGGACGACGTTGTGGGTTTCTCAGATCATTAGATCCATGTAAAAGTGTTTATGATAATTGATTTCATTGCCTTTCACAGATTACAATACCCCCTATATATAGGTTACATAAATACAAAATATACCCTCAAACTATGAACATATACATAAACACATATAATGACTAATAGTCCCCCGCAGTTGGACCGGGAGGAAGACGGACGGTCAAACTGGATCGAAACGCCTGGAACAGCGGACGAGGCAGACCCTTAGTGAAGATATCAGCATACTGATGAGTAGCAGGAACATGTAACACCCGAATATGACCAACTTGCACCTTCTCACGAACAAAATGAAGATCAATCTCGACATGTTTGGTACGCTGATGCTGAACCGGATTTTGAGACAGATAAACAGCCGAAACATTGTCGCAATAAACCACCGTAGCCCGTTTAATTGGTACCTGGAGTTCCAATAAAAGATTCCGAAGCCAACTTACCTCAGCAACCGTGTTGGCAACCCCGCGGTACTCTGCCTCGGCACTGGATCTAGAGATAGTATGCTGGCGTTTTGAAGACCAAGACACGAGGTTGTCTCCAAGAAAAATACAATAGCCCGAAGTGGATCGACGGGAGTCTGGGCACCCACCCCAATCCACATCCGAATAGGCTGTGAGAGAGGAGGATGGGGTAGCAGAAATTCGCAACCCATAATCAAGGGTGCCCTGAACGTACCGAAGTACACGCTTTAAAAACGTTAGATGAGGCTCACGAGGAGCATGCATAAAAAGGCATACATGTTGCACCGCGTATGTGATGTCGGGTCTAGTAAAAGTAAGGTATTGAAGCGCACCTGCTAGGCTACGATAGTGACTGCCATCAGAAAGTAGTTCACCAGTAGTAGCGCTCAACTTGGAGGATGTATCAACCGGAGTCAGACTGGGCTTGCAATTGGACATGTTAGCACGGTATAAAATGTCCTTGGCAAACTGTTTTTGCGAGAGAAATAGCCCATTCTTGTCACGAGTAACAGCAATGCCCAAGAAATGATGTAAAGCCCCCATATCAGTCATAGAAAACTCAGAATGTAGCATGGCAATGATCGTCCTTAAGAGCTGGGGTTCGTTGGCGGTGAGAACAATGTCATCAACGTATAGTAGTAAGTAGGCAATCTGGGAACCGTGATTGTAAATAAACAATGAGGTGTCACAACTGCTTCCCCGAAACCCCTTTGACATAATAAACTTAGAGAATCTTGTGAACCATGCACGCGGTGCCTGCTTGAGCCCATAAAGGGATTTATTTAACCTGCATACATAATCTGGATGTTGTTTGTCAATAAAACGTGGTGGTTGATTCATGAAATCAGTCTCCTCAAGTGTTCCATGCAAAAAGGCATTTTTAACATCCAGTTGATGTATAGGCCACGATTTAGAAGTGGCTAAAGTGAGAACCGTCCTAATAGTAGCGGGCTTGACAACAGGGCTAAATGTGTCAAGACAATCAACGCCAACTGTTTGAGATTTACCATTACAGACAAGCCGGGCCTTGTACCTGTCTAAAGTGCCGTCCGGTTTGAATTTGTGGCGAAACAGCCACATGCTGCGAATAACAGGGCTATGCGACGGTCTTGGTACTAACTCCCAAGTGTTATTATCCTGCAACGCACTAAATTCGGTGGTCATGGCATGTAGCCAATTGGGGTCCGATAAGGCTTTAAGGTAGGATGTAGGGAGGGGTGCGATGGGAGTGGAAGTTGTGTGAAACTGAAAACGTGGGTTAGGCTTGGATATACCCGCTTTGGAACGGGTTTGCATCGGATGATGATTGGTGGCCGATGGGGTAGGGGTGGGCGACGGTTGTGGGGAGGGCTGATTGGGAGTCGATGAGGGGGCTGATTGGGCTGGTGGAGGGGAGGCATCGGATGGGGCAGATTGGGCCGAGTGGGAGGGAGTTTGGGCCGGAGGAAAGGATGGCGGGCTAGGAGTGTGAGCCGGATGGTGGGCAGGGGTGTTAGACGTAGGTGGAACAAAGAAAGGAGAGGGTGGAGGGTTGTCATCATCGAGGAAGGTGTATGTAGATGGATTTTGAGGTTCATTGAACGGGAAGGTGGCTTCGTCAAAGACGACGTGACGAGATAGATGAACGCGACCCGTTAGTGGGTCAAGGCAACGATAGCCACGGAAATCTGCGGGGTAACCAAGAAAAATGCACCGGGTCGATCGGGGTGCTAATTTGTGAGGCTGGGTTGCGGACATATTAGGATAACAAGCACACCCGAAAACCCGCAGATGGTCATACGAAGGATGCCAACGATAAAGCTGAAACAGAGGTGTTTGATAGCGGAGGCGTTTTGACGGGAGAATGTTGTGTAGATAGGTTGCAGTGTGTAGAGCCTCAACCCAAAAGGTGGGAGGCACATGACCGTGGATAAGAAGGGCGCGAATAATGTCATTCAAACGCCGGATCATTCGTTCCGCCTTCCCGTTTTGAGGGGATGTTTGGGGACACGAAAACCGAAAGACAAGACCATGATTATGAGCAAAAGTTTTGAAATTGTGGTTATCAAACTCACCACCCATGTCGCATTAGAAAGCCTTTATTTTTCTATGGAATTGAGTGTGAATAAGCTTGTGAAATTTGACAAAGTTGGTGTAATTTCAGATTTAAATTTTAGCGGATAAACCCAAACGTATTGGGTAAGATTATCAATGAGCACCATATAGTATTTATATCCCGAATTACTGACGATAGGGGAGGTCCACAAGTCACAATGAATAATATCAAATGGTGCAAACGTGACCGAAGTTGAATCAGAAAAAGGTAATCGTTTGCTATTGGAAAGTTGACAAGACGGACAAATAAAAGTAGAATCTGGTCTATTACATCGAATAATGAAATTACGAGACAAAAAATCTAAAATAGTGCCTCCTGGGTGACCAAGGCGGTTATGCCAAGGAGGTTGTTGTGACTTGGATAGTTGAAGCGAAGCCGGCTCAGTGAACGGATACAAGTCCCCCGTGCTATTGTGTCGGGAAAGGAGGGTGCCATTCCGAAGGTCCTTCAAAGAAAAACCAAACGGGTCAAATTCAATTGAGACATTATTATCACGAGTAAATTGACGCACAGATAAAAGGTTTTTAATTACGTGTGGCGAGTGAAGAATGTTTTGTAAACGGTAGGATTTATTTGGAAGGGTGTGAAAGCCATTACCGGACCCGTGAAGAGGCAACGATTGACCATTTCCAACGAAAATAGTAGTATTAGGTAATGACATATGAGAAGTTATTTTACCTGGATCAGCAGTGATGTGGTTCGAGGCTCCCGTGTCCATATACCATGCGGGGGTCTGTGTAGTTAATTTGTGTGTTGTTCACGGCCTGAGCAATGTCAGTAGGACGCAGAGCATTAAGAAGTTCCGGGTTGGAGTTGTGGTTGGACGGCCCAGCAAAATTGGCCTGGTAGGAGGGGTTTGGGGCTTGGGGAGGATAGGGTTGGTTGGAGGGATTGGGCCAAGTGTTTGGGGCAGGTTGTGTAGGGTATGGTGATGGTGGCAGAGTCCACTGAGCAAATTGCCCATTAGGTTGGTAGTTAGGCTTCCATGCATTGCCATAATTGCCCGAATTAAACCGGCCACGTCCACCACGATTCCGGTTGTTGTTGTTGTTGCGCCACCCATTATTGCGTGGATTATTGGTGCGAGGGCGACCACGGTAAGGGTAAGGTTGTTGTTGCTGTTCGAATGCTCTGGGGGGGTCGGGTTGGCGATGGTTATCGGGCCGAGAGGGGGGTTGAGTCGGCTGGGAAGAGGGTGGTCGGGCAGCAGCCATAGCCGAAGATGATGGTTGACGAGAGGAAAGCCGGTGCATCTCAAGTTGGATCATACCACGAGCCGTATCCCATGTGCACGGGTTCTGGTTGATGAGGGCCGCAACCATGTCGTATTCGGCAGGGAGACCTCGAACCATCTGTAACACTAATCGATCGTTAGACACCGGGCGATCCACATCAGCAAGTTGTTCGGCGAGGTCTTTGAGTTTCTGGCAATACTCGTCCATAGAAGAGCAGGCGGCAAGGGTCAAGGTGGTGAACTGATGTTCCAGGGCTAAGGCACGGGAACCTTTGTTGCTCAGAAAAATACTTTGGATCTTCAGCCAAGCCGCATGAGCGGTGATGTCGGTGTCAACCACTCGAGCAAATAGTTCATCAGACAAGGTGGAATAGATCCACTGCAACACAAGGGCGTCGATTTCTTTCCACTGGGGATAATCATCGTCGGTTTCGGCAGGGGGCTGGGTACCATCAATATGATTGAGAACCTTGTGAGCGACAGCGTGGACTTTGAAGAGCTTGACCCAACAGGAGTACGTGACCTTGGTGCCGTCCAACACCTTAACACGTAGGTGCAGATTGTTCACCATATACGCCGGATGCAAGGCCGTGGCCTTGTTACGGGACGAGTTGGTGTCGCCGCCGTCGGAAGATTTGGGTGATCCGGTCGACATGAGTATCACTGACCGGAAAAAAAAAACGAAGAGGGAGGAGGAGGGGGTAGGGCCGGCGGCAATGAAGGAGAATTAGGGTTCCAGGAATTTTGCTCTGATTACCATAAAAGTGTTTATGATAATTGATTTCATTGCCTTTCACAGATTACAATACCCCCTATATATAGGTTACATAAATACAAAATATACCCTCAAACTATGAACATATACATAAACACATATAATGACTAATACCATGGTGAAAGCTTAAAAATTTCTTATGAGTGTTGAAAGAAGTAAGAAATAAAGAAAGTGTAGGTGGTGGTGGAGGTGGTAATGGTGGAGGTGGTAATGGTGGTGGTGGAGGTAGAGATGGTAATGGCAGAGGTTGTAAGGGCTGGGAGAAAGAGAGAGATGTGAGTTTCAAATGAAAAAATGAAAATGAAAAAAGCTATTGGAGATGTGAGAGATAAAGAGATGATGATGTGATGTGGAAAGAGAATAAAAAAGCTGTGCAAAAGTACATGTTTAAAAGTTCTCATTTCCTATTATACCCTTTTGACACTAAAGACAAAATGAAATGATAATAAAAATTAAGGAAAAAGATGAAAAAAATATAGACCATAGGATGATGGTGATCAATGGTTAAGAAGTGGTTTCCCAAGTTTTCCAAACTCAAGAAGGTTTTCCAAACTCAAGAAGGTTTTCATTTTATCCTTCCTCTATATATATATATATATATATATATATATATATATATATATATATATATATATATATATATATATGAGGGTCATTTGAGAACAATTTGATTTAAGAATTAAAAAGAACTAATTTGAGCCACAAGTTTATTTACATGTATCCCCCTCCCATGAATTGTAGTGCCCCCCCCCCCCCCCCTGAAATTTGTGGTTGAGATTTAGTTCTCAAAAAATAAAGTTCTCATTTGAATATAGGGGTAAGGTTCATGTGAAAACAACTTTTATTGCGAAAACACGAAAACAAATATTAAAACCTCTATAACTTTTTCATACGTAAATATTTTTTAAAAAAATTTGCACCAAAATCCTTAAAATTATGTTGTCTTTAGTTCTGGAAAAAAATAAAAAAAAAATCTAGTTTTTTTATAAATGATTATTGCACATGTGCAATAGATTTTTTATTATTATTATTACACATATGCAATAATATTAAAACCTTTATAATTTTTTCATATGTTATAATTTTTTATAAAAAATTGCACCATAAATCTTATAATTCTGTTATCTTTAATTCTGGAGAAAATTAAAAAAAAATAAACGTTTTTTTATTATTGCACACGTGCAATAAAAAATTATTATTGTATACGTGCAATAATATTAAAACCTCTATAACTTTTTCATACGTTATTCTTTTTGACAAAAAATTGCACCATAAATATTATAATTCTGTTATCTTTAATTCTAGAAAAAAAATATAAAAAAATTAACGTTTTTTTAATATTGCGCATGTGTAATAAATTAATACGTATTATTGCACATGTGCAATAATAAAAAAATCGAGAAATTTTAAATGTATTTTTTTTTTCAGAATTAAAGGTGACATAAATTGAAGACTTTTGATGCAATTTTTTTTTAAAATATTAACGTATGAGGAAGTTATAGAGGTTTTAATATTTATATATATATATATATATATAGGGCATGGATAATTTGGAAACCCACTTGAGCCTTGAAAACCTTGAAAACCCTTTATGAGCCATTGATCAAGATCATGGATGGATGAGATTCAATCTTGATTTTTCTATTTTCTTTTTGATTTATTTTAATACAAAAAAGGTACAAAAGGGCAACATGGTAATCTTACATACCTTTCTCTCTCCTACTTTTTCAACTTCCAAGACTCCAATGATTACATCTCTCCTACTTTTTAAATTTCTCTCTCATACTTTTTTAATTTCTCTCTCTTACTTTTCAATTACAAGATCTGGAGGTTACATATGTAAAAAATATATTATTACTATTAAACACTTTTCTTACAGCATTTTACATATGTAAACTATCTTGAAAAATGAAATAAAAAAAAAACAAATATGTTTTATTAATTTATAAGTAATCGTCACAATCAACATTAAACATAACAAAATGTTTTATATAAAATGATAAAAAAAATATATATATAACAAGCTAAAAATATAAAAGCTAATTATGCTTTAGTTCTTGATAATCATCTTCATCTTTGATAGAAAATCTTATAACCTACAAACAAAACAAGTTCATCAGTTTATATATGTAAAGATCAAAGCATGTTACATATGTAAATTAAAATATATAACGCGACGTAACACAAAACAACATAAATTTACGTATGTATCACAAGTTTACATATGTAAATTTAAATAGATATTCGGATGTAACATATTGCATAAATAATTTTACATATAAACATTAGATATCACAAGTTTACATATGTAAACTTAAGTAGATAATGAGATATAACATGTTACTTAAGTGAATTTACATATGTAACATTTGTTTTTACATATGTAACATTAGTTTTTACATATGTAAAATTAGTTATTACATATGTAAACAATTGTTGTTACATATATAACAAGCTAAAAAATATATAAAAGCTAATCATCATTAAATGTAACCATGTGTTTCATAAAAAATGATTAAAAACTATATAACAAGCTAAAAAATATATAAAAGCTAATTATACTTGAGTTCTTGATAAATCTCTTCATCTTAGACACAAAATCTCACAACCTGCGTAGAAAACAAGTCCATCAGTTTATATACGTAAAAATCACAGCATGTTACATATGTAAAATTAAATATATAACGAGATATAACATGTTACGTAAGTAAATTTACATATTTAATTAGTTTTTACATATGTAAAATTAGTTTTTACATATGTAAACAACAGTTATTACATATGTAAAATTAGTTTTCACATATGTAAACAACAGTTATTACATATATAATATCATTAAAACACCTATAGATCATTAAAACACGTATATATTACATATGTAATCATATACTCGAACTATAATTCATTAAAGCACCTATAGATCATTACACATATATATTACATATTTAATCATATATTCGAACTATAATTTAAAAGAAGATCAAAAAATAAAGATTTGTGAGATTGTAAGTGGTAAAATTACATATATAAAAATATGTAACATCAATTATTACATATGTAAAAATAAAATAGTACATATGTAAAAGATTATGAACTAGCTTTTGACCTACAAAGCCTAGTGTCACATATATGTTACATATGTAAAATAAGATATTACATATGTAAAAATATGTCACATCAATTTTTACATGTGTAAAAATAAGATATCATATATGTAAAAACACTAGTGAGATTATAAGTGATAAAATTACAAATGTAAATATATGTAACATCAGTTATTACATATGTAAAAATAAGATATTATGAATAAGTTCAATGCCAAAAATATATAATGAGACGTAACATAAAATAAGATTCTAAGTGGTAAAGTTACATATGTAAAATCATGATAAACAACTATCTTTTTTAAAATTGTTGATTCTACCGATTCAACCGATCGAAAAATATTTTTTTTTACATATGTAACATTAGTTAATACATATACAAAATAATCTACCTATACTAATAAAGAAGAATCCAATTAAGCCCTTTCTGCCACGTGTCCCTTTTTATTTTCTTTCCACGTGTCCCTTCACCCCAATTCAGTCGTCCGCCCTCTTCAATCCCTAAACCTAATTCCAATAGACATTTCAGTTTTAGAATTCAATCCTCGCTTCAATTTTGAAGTTCAACACTCGGAGATGAATCGGCGTGCCTTCAGTATTGGAGATGAATCGGCGTGTAAATCTCAAATTCCATATAGAAATTCCAGTCGTAACATTTCCTTTCTTTCTCATTACCATCATCATCGGACCTTCAATTTCTCCTTAGAACTTCAATTCACTCTTTCTTGAAGTAATCATCTCATTTTCTTGTAAATATCTTTCTATATTTCTTTCTTTTGCAGACCAAATTGAAGCAACAGATTATTCAAATCCTTGGATTATGTAGAGAACCGTAAGAAGAATTCCCTCGGAAAGTAACCGCCACTAAGGTGGCGATCTCCGCTGCTCAATCAACAATTGTCGCTACTCAATCGTTTATCGCTGCAGCTTTGCCATCGGCCATCGAAATTAGTCACCCCCATTGTTGAATTGGTCATCGTTGCAACCACTAACCTTAAAAAGGTAACAAAATCATCCTTCAAATCTTCATGTTCGAACAGTTAGAGCATCACTTAAAATCTTGAAGTTTTTTGGGATTAGGCTAGGATGGATTACGGAGATTGAAGCGTATTATGTTTCAACCGGCAATTGAAACGTATCGTATTTCAACTGGTATCGTTGGATTGTTGATCAACTGTTTGCATATGTGATGTTTATTTACAATTTGACAACATGAAGATGGATCTTCTGTGTTCGCTTTCAATTTAGTTGCACGAGAACACATTAAATATAATCATAAGTCAAATGCCAAAACAGGGTTTGAGCATTATTAATGTTGCATTTGTTTCAGTTCATAGAAGTAGTGTTGTTGTTGCTTCAACTGATAAGTTGCTCCACGAATTGCAATGTATAGGTTTGGTGAACTCCTGTGGTACCATCACTGGGCAAGGTTCGCAGTTATTCTAAAATGAATGGATGTTGAATCATATTTATATTTAACTGATCAAATATCATGTAGATGTGATTTGTGTGGTCGATCAATGGCTTTTAAAGTATGAGACTTTTTGGTGATTCGAATGGTTTTTAGGTTCCATTGACTTTGTATCTTCGTAATTGATATTGTTGCGTATCTTGCTTGATTTTTGTAGATGGAGGCATGTTGCATATCTTTGCTTTTGACTTTGTATCTTCTTCCATCAATTCATATTCATGGGGAGTCATACTCGAATCTTCCTTACATAATTTGTTTACTGAACTAACATCGGATCTTAGGTTTTTATATTTATTGATCGAGGGTCTGCTGTTAATTGGGTTTGGGTGGATATGGCTTAGGTCGGTAGACGCTGATTTCCAACGGGTACACAAGGGAGACACGCAACGGGGACACATGAGTGTATCCAAAATTCCCGAAATCATGATAGGATGTGTAGTTGCTGTGATGAAGAAACCGAGGAAACTCGGTTCATGCCTTCCAGCTCCGGCAACAAGTTCTGAACTAAATTCATCCTTTTCTCCTTTTTTTTTGTTTATTATTAATATTTTGAAGCTTTTTACTGATTATAGAGAGGATTTTGTAATGTAGTATGTCACATAAATTTACTTAATCTAGACATAACTTTTATGCAGTTTATTCGGGCATTCTGCTCTTTTAGAAAGTGCACTTCAGGATGCACTATTAGAAAAGAAACCAGAACTTTAACAGTGGTTTTGGTTTGAGCAAGTACCTTTGGTGGTGTCCAACTTTGTCAGTGATTTTGTAAAAGATCAACAATTTGTTGTTGTTACTGGAGTCTAAGCATCTAAATATCTAATGCACTTAACTGGTTTTTTTTTCACTCTACATAATTCTTCACGCCTGTTTGTGTTCAATTAATTACATGTAGCCCCGTGTATCACACGGGTTACAAACCTAGTATATTACATATGTAAATCATATACTTGAACCAGTTTTTTACCTACAAAGCCCAAATACCAAAGTGGTATTAATAACAAATTATATTTTAAAATATTATGAACATGATTAATCTGAATTCATAAAACCAAAAGTGAGCTAAAATTTAGTCAACTAAACTGAGCTAGAATGAATCGTGAACCTATCAAAATAAATAGAAAAATAAGAAAATTCATATATATATATTAAGTATAAAACAATAATAATAAAGTAAAGCTTATCTGAACTCCTAGCTAAAAAAAAAATCTTACCGGGCAAGACAAAACAGAGCATGGGGTTTTTTCGACGGATATTGAAGAAAAAAAAGTTTACGAGATATTCAAGAAGGATAAAAAAAGGTTCCAGAATTAAAAAAACTTACCAAATTACAAAACCAGTCTCGGAAACCGCTAAATCAAACAAACACGACGACGGCTAGGAACCTGTGCACGTCTTCTTCCTAACCTGATTTAGCCGCCGCTAGACCTCCGAGTTGAAGCTTTCTTCTTCACCGATTTGAACCTCAAACTGTTGAATTCCGGCGGCGGATCTGAAGGTTTTCCCGGATCCAGATCTCATCACCGTCGCATCGTTTCTCTTCGACTAACCGATTTGAACCTCAATTGACGATATGAACTTCAACCGAACGACCGGCGACATAAACCCTAGCCGCAGTGGGGTTTGGTTTTGCGAGATCTTAAAAATCTCAGATGAGGATGGAACAACAGAGACGATGGTGATCGAGGTGGTAGGTGGCAGTTATTAAACTCATGAAACCCAAAGCAGATCTGGGTTATTAAACTCATAAATAAAAAACGTAGATCTCAAATCTGAAAAAGTAGATCTCAAACTTAATTCTGGGAATCGATGGTGAAAGGATGGAAGGAACGAACCTACTTCCAATACTCCACGGCGATCAAAACTCCTTCAAGTTGACGGAGATTCAGACTGCCATAGTTTCTTCCTTCGATCTTGATTCTGGCAACAAAATATATATATTTTTTTGATATTCGGCGATTCCGATGATGATTAGATGAAAAAAGAGCATGAAGAACGGCGAGCTCAAGGATGTGTTGTAGAACGGCGAGCTCAAGGATGTGTGTTGGGGGGGGGGGGGTTTGAAATTTTGAATCTTCCAGAGAGAAGAAGAATTAATTTTGAAATGGAGGTTGAAATGGAGTTTTAAAATCACTTGGTTATACTCTGCAAGTTCTGACAAAACAAAAATAATAAATAATGATGGGTGGTAAAATTACTATCTTAACCCCTCTAGGTAGATGATAAAATATGTGAAAAAGGGTGATGTGGAAGCATAAGGGACCATTGGATGAGTTTCCAGGGTTTTCACAAGTGGATGAGGTTTTCACCACATACTAAGCCTATATATATATATATATATATATATATATATATATCTATATATAGGGTTAGGTTCAAATAAGAAAATTTTATTTTGAAACTTTTGAGAACCAAATATCAATCACTAATTTCAGGTAGGGATCACTATAATTCATGGGGGGGGGGGGGTCATATATATAAACTAGTGGCTTAGAATGGTTCTTAAAAGTTCTCAAATGATTCTCTCCCTATACACACACACACACACACATATATATATATAGGTTTGGTGTGACGCCCACTCCCAGTCTTGGCTCTAGGAGGGGTCACGTGTCGGATTTACTCATGAACACATGGTACAACAGAGATAACTAAGCAGTGGAAATTAAAAACTTTTCATTTATATATAAGCCAAGTACATTAGTAAGGAAGATAACAACATAATCAAATAACTAGATCTTATCTATAGCTATGCTAGTCTACTACCAAGTGTTTCCTGATAGCTTGCCCATCTAATCAGCCCTTGCTAGAGCCCTTCCCTTGCTACTTTAAACATCACCGATACCTGACATACATGCTTTTAAAGATCAGCTTACGCTGGTGAGTTCTAAGTATTTAAAGCTTTTACCTTTCCTTGAAAGGTTACTTCACACATCAAGGCAACTAAAACCTCATGAGTCAAACTATCCAACCCATGATTTAGAGTTAGCCGCAGTTGTGTTTGCACTCAAAATATGGAGGCATTATTTGTACGGAGTTAAGTGCACTATCTACACTGACCATAAGAGCTTAAAATATTTCTTTGAACAAAAAGATCTTAACATGAGGCAGCGTAGATGGTTAGAGTTGATTAAAGACTATGATTGTGAGATTATGTATCATCCAGGTAAGGCCAACGTAGTGGCTGATGCTCTAAGCAGAAAGGAGAATCATCCTTCTTTTCGGGTGAAATCATATAAGTTAGTAATCACTCCTGACTTTCTTATCCAACTTCGTAAGGACCAATATGAAGCCCTTAAGGATGAGAATATCAAGAAAGAAAGAATGGTCGGCCAAGCAGGAAGCTTGGAAGAAAACGAGTTTGGAGTTAAAACTAGGTACGGTCGAATGTGGGTACCGCTTTTAGGTGAGATTCGCGGTAAGATCTTAGATGAAGCTCATAAGTCACGCTATTCAATTCATCCTGGTGAAACCAAGATGTACCAAGACTTAAAACGGGACTATTGGTGGCCGGGTATGAAGTTTAATGTCATGCAATATGTGAATAGGTGTTTGACTTGCGCAAAGGTTAAAGCTGAGCATCAAAAGCCTTATGGAAAGCTTCAACCTTTAAAGATTCCTGAATGGAAGTGGGAACATATCACGATGGACTTCATAACTAAGCTACCTCGCACAGCTAAAGGTTATGACACCATCTGGGTGATTGTGGACAGGCTAACGAAAAGTGCTCACTTTCTGCCTATTTGTGAGGCGATTTCTTCTGAAGAGTTAGCTAGTTTGTTCATTAAGGAGATCATCTCTAAACACGGGGTGCCAGTGTCTATAGTCTCCGACAGAGACACTCGGTTCACTTCGCGATTTTGGAGGAAATTCCATAAGAATATGGGATCGAGATTGCATATTAGCACGGCATATCATCCCCAGACGGATGGACAAAGTGAGAGAACGATACAAACTCTGGAAGATATGTTGCGTGCTTGCATAATAGACTTTGGAGGAAGTTGGGATAGTCACCTACCACTAGCAGAATTCTCCTACAACAACAGTTATCATGCTAGTATTGGCATGCCTCCTTATGAGATGTTGTATGGTAGGAAGTGTCGAACTCCAGTGTGTTGGGGTGAAGTTGGCCAACGAGAATTAGGAAGTAAAGAAGTAGTCCAAGATATGGCTCGAGATCTTGATGTGGTCAAGGCACGATTAAAGGCGGCACAAGATCGACAAAAGTCATATGCGGATAAGAGGAGAAGGCCAATTGAATTCCAAGTTGGAGACTTTGTGTTACTAAAAGTTTCTCCTTGGAAAGGTATCATTCGGTTTCGTAAAAGGGGCAAGTTAGGCCCAAGGTATGTAGGACCTTTTAAGATTGTAGAACGTGTAGGTGAGGTTGCCTATCGGTTAGATCTACCTAAGGAATTGTCTGGGATTCACCCAACATTCCATGTTTCTTATCTAAGAAAGTGTGTATATGATGAATCAGAACTAGTGCCTTTAGATGAAATTGAGGTAGACGAAAAGTTATCATATGTGGAAAGGCCAGTTGCGATTTTAGATCGCAGTGAAAAGAAGCTCCGAAACAAGACCATTCCGATGGTCAGGGTGCAGTGGATGCACAGGAAAGGTTCTGAGTCAACGTGGGAAAGGGAAGATGAAATGAAAGAGTCTCATCCCGAGTTATTCTCGAGTTGAGCAAGTTTCGAGGACGAAACCCTTTTAAGGGGGAGAGAGTTGTAACATCCCAAAATCCACGTCTAGGTAACTACGTATCTGATTATGTTTACCTATGTGTCTTTATTTTAAATATGTGTTAGAAATTGATATTATATAAATAAATATGTGTTTATATGATAAAAAAATGATGAATGGATTAAAATATAATGATACATTAATGATTATGTGTTTTAATTGAAGATATACGTGCAAATACGTGTTTAATTCCATGTTGAAATATTAATGCATATGTATGAAATATAGTTGATAGTTAATAGGAAAGAAAATAAGTTAATACGTGATTTATACGCGTAGACACATGTTTATATTTCTCGTTATACGTGACCCGAATCTTAGAGATTATTAGAAATATGTTTGGGAAAGTTTTAGGACATAAAATAATAATTTATGTCAAAGTTCGAGGGGTTAATATGCATTAGATAGAACTTGAAGGACTGGAAATGTAAAATTTTCAAAATATCTAAATCTGACATGAGATGCGGGCCGCATCGTGGTTCGTAGTGTGCAATGCGGGCCGCATCGACCGTGACCTGCACATGGTTACGATTTTGACAAGTTTCAGCCCCTTTTTTTACACCTAAACGTGTCATTTTCGATTCATGAGTCACTATAACACGTGTCTAAGGTCTGGGGCGGTCCTAACGTGTATAAATAGCTCCCATAAGACCACAAACAAGCTGCCAATTTCGAAATCCAAACCGAAAAACCCTAAATTCGGACCAGAAACTTCACGGGTCGATTTCTCCCAAACCGTAAAGAGTTAAAGGCCGAATTTCTGCAGTCAAGCATCATTAGGTAAGGTCTAAAATAACGTCTTTCAGTTTTGGCTAAATCGATCTCTAAGTATGCTTTCTAAAACTATGCAAAATTAGGGTTCTTGAGCTTGTTTGGGTAAAATTGAATGATCGGATGGGAATTAGGACCTGAATTTTGGTAGGTAATCCTAATTTGATGTGTTTTAAGAAAGCCCTAAGTTTATTTCAGAATTGGTGAAGGTTTGGTATGAGTTTTGTAAACGGGTTAAAATTAGGGTTTTCGTGACGTTGTTATACCCAAATCGAGTAAACGGTTTTGAATTAAGCTTTGCCATTTTAAAGGATATTATAAAATGTCATAATGGATAAAGCCCTAAGACGGTTTTGTATAAAAATAAGTTTTGCTATGGAAACAAGAAAAATGGGTAATTAGGGTTTCGGAATATGGATATTTAATATAAAATAATCCGGAGGGTATACGGACTTGAATTTTGGTATGGTAACATGTTTACATATATATTAAATATATATGAGTTCAAATTTGATAATTAATAATTGAACTACTCGGTGCAACGATTGTAGTAATTCCGCCTCATGGTCGTCAATGACGCCTACACGGCCGGTAACGATCGTCACCAAATTCCAAACCCCGTGACTATTCCTCATAGTAATTCCGCCAAATGATCGGTCATGAGGAAACACGAGCGGTAAACGTTAAGGAGCAAAGAATTGATAAAGATATAACAAAATATGTAAAGGGGGCAAAATGGTCATTTTGACTATTTAGGGTATTAACCAATAAAGAGTTGGGTTTTGGATAATGAGGTAATTCTTAAATGTGATTTGTAACATTTAGGATGTCTTGATAGGGACATTACGTTAAAGGCATTAAGAAACTGATTCACAAGAACTTAACCCAAGAATAATAGCTTTGCAAAGCTAAGGTGAGTTCTATGAGCCCTCTTTTAAATTGTTTAAATTCTTTAAACCATTTTGGGCTGATATACATAACGTTTTGGTGAAAATACTCTCAACTGTTATAATTACTTGTTATATGTATTGGTTGTATGGTGACGAGTAGAGGAAAGATAGATTGCCATTTCAATGTTTCTAGTAGAATAGATCAAGAATGGTAATCGAGAAAAGACTGGTAAGTAAGGGACTTCTGTAAATAAGAAGTTAAATAGTGTTGTCCCAATGGTGTCAAAACCAAGCGTCAAAGCTAAGCGGCGTCAAAGCCAGAAAGCGTCAAAGCTAAGAGGCGTCAAAGCCAGAAAGCGTCAAAGCTAAGCGGCGTCAAAGCCAGAAAGCGTCAAAGCTATATACTGTCAAAACTAAAGGGACCGTTGCTACACGATATGTTCGTAAGGCAAATAGAAACACTATTTCCCTAAGATAATACTTAACATTAGGATAAATTCTTAATGTGAGACAAGGATGACAAAGCAACAGAATGTTAGTCTATTCACAAGGTTAGGGTATGTGAATACATGTACTATATGCTTTGTGTTTAATTGCTTAAATGTGTTTGACAGACCTAAGTGCCTTCGAAAGGTAAAGTTTTCCAAAAACGTAGAACTCACCAGCGTAAGCTGACTTGTTAAGTTGTGTATGTCAGATGAGGCTGGACCTTCGGATAGAAAAGGGAAGGCTGAGATGTGAGCAGGAACTAGGGGGCATACACTATCAAGAGAATATCAACTGTCAAGAGAAGACATTTTGAAGACTGGCATAGACATATAGTCATCTTTTGTAATCGTCTCTCTTACGATGTAATACTTGGCGTATCAATAAAAAGTTTTTAATTTCCGCTGCTTTAGTTATCTCTGTTGTACCTTGTGTTCATGAGTAAATCCGATGCGTGACAGCTCCTAGGGCCAAGTCTGGGAGTGGGTGTCACATAGATAATTACAAGTGCTATACAATTATATAATTATGATGTGCTCAAAACCCAGTTATCCTCATCACAGTTATTCCTAGTGTCCGTACCTTTCCTTTTATCATTTACCGGTAATTCTAAAACCAGTTCTTTAAAACTACCATTCTCTAGGCATTCATTACAAGTTATTGACCACGTATCTCACTGTCAATTAACCTACCCCGCACTAGGCCACATAACAGTTGGAACCTATGATATGTTCATTTGGGTAAAATACCAAATTGCAGTAGCTAATTGCAATCGGGTAGTCTCCGCACTTGCATACCTTAAGTCCTACCTCCTATGTTCCTCGTGCAACATTTTTCCTATGGGCATGACTATCCTGACTGGCATTTACATTCCCTATCTTACCTTACTTTGTTTACCAAGAGTCCTAGTTTAAGTCAAGATACCGTGCTAGTATCTAAATCTCTTAAACCAAGGATCAGATACCAACTTGTGACGCCCACTCCCAGTCTTGGCTCTAGGAGGGGTCACGTGCCGGATTTACTCATGAACACATGGTACAACAGAGATAACTAAGCAGCGGAAATTAAAAACTTTTCATTTATATATAAGCCAAGTACATTAGTAAGGAAGATAACAACATAATCAAATAACTAGATCTTATCTATAGCTATGCTAGTCTACTACCAAGTGTTTCCTGATAGCTTGCCCATCTAATCAGCCCTTGCTAGAGCCCTTCCCTTGCTACTTTAAACATCACCGATACCTGACATACATGCTTTTAAAGATCAGCTTACGATGGTGAGTTCTAAGTATTTAAATCTTTTACTTTTCCTTGAAAGGTTACTTCACACATTTGGGCCTAACGACCCCTTTCTTTATAGACATTAAGTAGGTATAAAACATGACAGGATTATACCAAAACATTTAAACATTCAGTATTAAAAATCATTTAATACTCTAAAACATACCTCAAACATTTGGGCCTAACGGCCCCTTCTTTATAAATATTTAATAGGTATAAGGCATAACAGGATTATACCAAAACGTTTAACTCATCAGTATTAAAAATCATTTAATACTCTAAAATACCTTGGTCCTCTGGGACCCATCCTCTGTGCAAATAATCATTACGTATAATAAAGTCATACGAAACATTATAAGCAAAACCTCTTTTTACTAAGCATTGTCTACCTCTGGGACTATTTTAGTCCCTTTCGGTTGGCCGTCGCCTCCCGACCTCTTGAGTAACCGTCGTTACTCCAGTGGCTTCATTTCCACTGCTTGGATTGTACAACCCCCCTCATCTTAGACAATCTGTGCTTAGATTAAAACTTCTTTAAAATAACCCCAAGGGTCATTTCCTTTATCCTCAAAAACTCATTTTCCTCTTTTTAAACATTTCTTTTAAAAGTTTAACTTCTTTATTACCCGTTTATTATAACATTCCCGAAAAGAGTTTATCACAGGTAATAACAATTTAAAACAATTATATGCATTATAACATTTTCAAGTATGTGTATCAACACAAAACAAGCAAAGGCATCTCAAATACTTTTCAAGTAAACAGTTGAATATATATCGTTGCATGTATATCAGCCCGAAAAGATTAAAACCTTTAAAACATTTAAAAGTGGGCTCATAGAACTCACCTTATTCTCTTAAGCGGTTAATTCAGAGAAAACCTCCGCTATGCCTTCCAATTAAACCTAATCGCGTATTGTACGGAGTTAATGCAAGGTTTAATATAATAAACATTTCCTATGTTTATTTTAATACTTCATTATCTTAATAATATTAAATTATTAAGTTCATTCTTTTAAAAGGTCAAAATGACCAAAATGCCATTTAGGCAGTTATCATTTTCTTTTAACGATAATACGAAGACACGCATTCCTATAAGTAAACGCTCACTCCGGGATCGGCCAGTGAGGGATGCCATTTCCCAGTTAGGATTTATGCGATACCCTCGCTTTTGCCAGAAACCCCAGTGTACAGGCATCTACCCTTCCGGTCCGCGTGAACTTCTAAATATCCGATTAACTCGGTATTTGAAATACTTTATCATTTATCCATTTTAACTTTATATATACTTATAATATATATAAACATAGTTCCATGTCAAAAATCAAGTCTCCATACCATTTATAAGGTAATATCTCAGTTATTCTATTCACGAAATCTTGTTCACGATTTAAATGTGAGCCGCATTTCTATAACTGATGCTAGTACTCTTAGAAACGTATCTCTAATGAACCGTCTAGCTAACGATTTGGGAGAATACTTTTCTCAAAATAAAGGAACTCTCCCTTTATTAATCACATACTATCTAGGTGGTGATATAACTCTTTAGCTATATAGGGTAGCCTGATTATGAATTCCACCGGAATATGCTTCGAAATTTCTAAAATTTGAAATTTATCGCAAAGTTCCTGTCATTCTGCTTTAACCTTTTACGTACATTAAACATTTATCCTCATGCTACAAGATTTGAACTTCTTTGCTGGACATCAACAGTCCCTCGGTTACTTGTTAGTAAGTGATATATATTCATGAATGCTAGTGATTCGTTTTCCACAGTGGCCCGTTATAGCCACCTGCACAAGACTAATCCTAGTGCCACTTCTGGTTGTACCTCAGGTGTATATATATAGGATGTACCAACGGCGTATCCACCACACCCATGATACATCTAGAGGTGTACTATCACTAGTCTGGTGCAGGATGATATTATTATTCTAACAAAAAAAAATCAGTATAATTCATGACTACCTATTACTTACTTAAATAACTAGTTTGGACATCCTGCGTACAACCTCATTTAATGTTTGCATCTCTTGAGTGTAAACACTACTGCTGCAATTTCCCTCTTCACTAGGCCTAATCGGTAATGATTTTACCGATGCCTAAGCTAATACGTTTTCTACTTCCTTCCAATGCCTCATGCATTATTCTCTATTCTCTGAGAACCTTTGGAACATCATTTGTCAGAATGCTTCATCATGAGATTTCTGGGATTGAAGGAGCGTTCATCATTCCAATCAACACTACTAATCACTTGTAATGATTATTTTGCTTCCGAAAAGCCATTCTCTTACAGTTTAGCTGGTGCTAATTTGATCTCAGATCATCTTTGGGGAATCGTCTTGCTCCTTGTAGCTAGTTGGATGATTTTGCTGATCCTTGACAAAGGGTATCTGCTTCTCACCAATGGCTTCTTCTTGCAGTCTATGCATATCCTTGGCTTTCGTCTTTCTTCTTGAAATTGCTGGAGCATCCTAAGGCGAGACACTCGGACTAAGAAATTTTTCCTTGCTTGTAATGGAGATAACTGGTACAGTGCTTTTACTTCTGGCGTTGTTGCTTCGGGCGTTGCTCCTGGTGTTGCTTCTGAATACTTCGTTTGGAAATCTTATACGTTATTGGGACGTTCTTCAGCATCTTAGGTTTGCCTCCGAGTCAATGGCATACGTTGTGTATGACTTACTTCTTGACCCGTATACTTCCATGTTTTGTAATCTTTACTGCCAAGCCATCACGATCCTTGCATATGAAGTCGAGCCTTCCAGTTTGCGCGTAGCATCGCGCGAGTCAGTTCATTCAACGTCTAAATTTATATATCGTTAACCCTAGCTTGACATTGATCTTAAGAAGAAAATTTGTCAAATACTGATCATTTACTCGCATCGGGCAATACACTGTGTGACAATTCCTAATGTCGAATTCAGACTTCTAAGTTTGCTATTGCTACTAATTTCGAATCGTCAGGCTCGTCTGTGTATCAACATTCGTCTTGAGGTCATCTATTTTGACGATTTTGCATTTGTCCTAAGGAAGATGTAGTCCTAAGTTGTCTAAGGTAGCTTGACTACGAGATTCCTTGATAATGCTTTTCCTCTCCTTGTGTTGGAATTCCTCTTTGTGTAGTTCATCCAATCATCGTGTGCTTTCATCCTGCCATTTGAAGAGACAACATCACTTAGGACGTAAGTTCTTCTTGGCCTACTCTGGACCTCCATACTCCTAAGCTTGTGGATTCTGGATCCATCTTGTGGTAACCTTCATCATTCTTCTTTGAACTATTCTTAACTTCAACTGATAGCTTCGGCTTCGAGCCTTCCGGCCAATCACTTATAGTGATGGTCTTCTGAAGGTAGCAACGTAGCTTGGAACGTCGTTTCCACTATTCTCGCCATAGCAACTTTTATTTCTCTTTACCGTGACAACGTTTATCACATCTACAGTTCCTTGCCTTAAGGTGACATTTAGGTTTGTCTACACCTCTTTTCATCTTCAACGGTTCCTGAGTTCTCCACATGTAATTCCTATGATTACGTTTCTCGCACATTTGGCATATCGGCCTTCTTGTTCAGAAGCTCCTTTAGCCTTCTTGTGGAATCTACCTTCATTGTCTTCAAGATCTCTTCATACTCGGACCGTTTTCGTTTGCCTTTCATCGGGAATCCAAAAGCTTCCTCGGGACCAGCTTCACTAGCGGACGCTTTATTGGACATTCTTCTCGTCAAAGCTTCCGGAAGTTGATTAGCAATCGATAGAAACGTAACCTTCAATGCTTCTGCCATTATTTATAACATAACGACTTTCATTTCTTTGCTGAAGGTACTCATCCTTACCTTTTACTAACATCAGATTTCGTATCGGATGTTCTATTCGCATTCCTATCTTGACTATGTTTTCTAATATTCTGATCTTATGATCAAAATAGCCTGACACTTCAGAACTCATGTGACGTGAAGTCTCCAAATTTTGAATTCATGATAATTAGATTGTAACATCCCAAAATCCACGTCTAGATAACTACGTATCTGATTATGTTTACCTATGTGTCTTTATTTTAAATATGTGTTAGAAATTGATATTATATAAATAAATATGTGTTTATATGATAAAAAAAGGCTTATTGGATTTAAATAATCCAAACTATCAATAATTGGCCAATAATAATCCCAACTGAGTAAATGTTTTATAACGAGCCCAACTTTAGGACTATTTTCCTCTGGAAATCCCAAACTAACGGATGACTAACTCCGTTAGTGTTTTTGCTGACGTGGCAACATAAGGGGGCATTTGTGTAAAAAGAAAAGATGAGGGGCCTAATTGTAACTTCATAAAACTTATAAATTAAACTTACCAAAACACCCGGAAACCTCATCAGACATCACCATCACTCCGGCGGCCTCATCCGCCGGCGCCACCATGACTCCGGCGACCTCCTCAGCCGGCGCCACCATCACTCCAGCGGTCTTATCAGCCGTCATCGCCACCGCTCCAACGTCCTTCTCACCGGTAGTGCTATCTCTCTCTCTTTCTCTCTCTCTCTCTCTCTCTCTCCTGTGACCTACGCCATCGCCAACACCACAACCGTGAGATTTCTGGAGAAGAAACCCAGAGAAAAAACTGGTGGTGGTGGGTTTTGTTACCGAGGAGAAGAAACAAGGGTGGTGGTGGTGGTTTTCCGTTACCATAATCAGCGACGGGATGGAGGTGAGCTCAAGGCTACCGTCACCGCCGGAGGCGAGCGAAGCAGCGACGCCGCGTGCTCTACTTGGGTCATCGGGAACCGGAAAAAAAGAGAAGAGAAGAGGGAGAGGAGGTCGTCGGTTTCTTTCTATGGTGTCGTTGGAGGGAATGAGCGAGGGGGGGGGGGGACCGCCGTTAGGGTTCAGTAGGGAGGGGGGGGGGGGGCTGGAAATCGATTGGAAGTGGAGGAGGCTGGAAATCATCACGGTGGTGAGTGAGGATGGTGACGAAGGTCGCAGGTGGTGGTGGGTGGTGGTGGTGGGTGGTGGTGGAGGAGGTGAGGTTGGGTTGAAGGTTAAAAAAAATATAAATGACCCCTTGTTTTTTTTTTTACATATAACTCTCATATTTCCACCTCATTTGCCACATCAGATTAAAATGCCACCTAGACATGCCACCTAATCAAAAGTTAACGGAGTTAGTCATCCGTTAGTTTCGGATTGCCAGAGGAAAATAGTTCAAAAGTTGGGCTCGTTAAAAAACATTTACTCAGTTGGGATATTTATCGGCCAATTATTGATAGTTTGGATTATTTAAATCCAATAAGCCATAAAAAAATGATGAAAGGATTAAAATATAATGATACATTAATGATTATGTGTTTTAATTGAAGATATACGTGCAAATACGTGTTTAATTCCATGTTCAAATATTAATGCATATGTATGAAATAAAGTTGATAGTTAATAGGAAAGAAAATAAGTTAATACGTGATTTATACGCGTAGACACATGTTTATATTTCTCGTTATACGTGACCCGAATCTTAGAGATTATTAGAAATATGTTTGGGAAAGTTTTAGGACATAAAATAATAATTTATGTCAAAGTTCGAGGGGTTAATATGCATTAGATAGAACTTGAAGGACTGGAAATGTAAAATTTTCAAAATATCTAAATCTGACATGAGATGCGGGCCGCATCGAGGTTCGTAGTGTGCAATGCGGGCCGCATCGACTGTGACCTGCACATGGTTACGATTTTGACAAGTTTCAGCCCCTTTTTTTACACCTAAACGTGTCATTTTCGATTCATGAGTCACTATAACACGTGTCTAAGGTCTGGGGCGGTCCTAACATGTATAAATAGCTCCCATAAGACCACAAACAAGCTGCCAATTTCGAAATCCAAACCGAAAAACCCTAAATTCGGACCAGAAACTTCACGGGTCGATTTCTCCCAAACCGTAAAGAGTTAAAGGCCGAATTTCTGCAGTCAAGCATCATTAGGTAAGGTCTAAGATAACCTCTTTCAGTTTTGGCTAAATCGATCTCTAAGTATGCTTTCTAAAACTATGCAAAATTAGGGTTCTTGAGCTTGTTTGGGTAAAATTGAATGATCGGGTGGGAATTAGGACCTGAATTTTGGTAGGTAATCCTAATTTGATGTGTTTTAAGAAAGCCCTAAGTTTATTTCAGAATTGGTGAAGGTTTGGTATGAGTTTTGTAAACGGGTCAAAATTAGGGTTTTCGTGACGCTGTTCTACCCAAATCGAGTAAACGGTTTTGAATTAAGCTTTGCCATTTTAAAGGATATTATAAAATGTCATAATGGATAAAGCCCTAAGACGGTTTTGTATAAAAATAAGTTTTGCTATGGAAACAAGAAAAATGGGTAATTAGGGTTTCGGAATATGGATATTTAATATAAAATAATCCGGAGGGTATACGGACTTGAATTTTGGTATGGTAACATATTTACATATATATTAAATATATATGAGTTCAAATTTGATAATTAATAATTGAACTACTCGGTGCAACGATTGTAGTAATTCCGCCTCATGGTCGTCAATGACGCCTACACGGCCGGTAACGATCGTCACCAAATTCCAAACCCCGTGACTATTCCTCATAGTAATTCCGCCAAATGATCGGTCATGAGGAAACACGAGCGGTAAACGTTAAGGAGCAAAGAATTGATAAAGATATAACAAAATATGTAAAGGGGGCAAAATGGTCATTTTGACTATTTAGGGTATTAACCAATAAAGAGTTGGGTTTTGGATAATGAGGTAATTCTTAAATGTGATTTGTAACATTTAGGATGTCTTGATAGGGACATTACGTTAAAGGCATTAAGAAACTGATTCACAAGAACTTAACCCAAGAATAATAGCTTTGCAAAGCTAAGGTGAGTTCTATGAGCCCTCTTTTAAATTGTTTAAATTCTTTAAACCATTTTGGGCTGATATACATAACGTTTTGGTGAAAATACTCTCAACTGTTATAATTACTTGTTATATGTATTGGTTGTATGGTGACGAGTAGAGGAAAGATAGATTGCCATTTCAATGTTTCTAGTAGAATAGATCAAGAATGGTAATCGAGAAAAGACTGGTAAGTAAGGGACTTCTGAAATAAGAAGTTAAATAGTGTTGTCCCAATGGTGTCAAAACCAAGCGTCAAAGCTAAGCGGCGTCAAAGCCAGAAAGCGTCAAAGCTAAGAGGCGTCAAAGCCAGAAAGCGTCAAAGCTAAGCGGCGTCAAAGCCAGAAAGCGTCAAAGCTATATACTGTCAAAACTAAAGGGACCGTTGCTACACGATATGTTCGTAAGGCAAATAGAAACACTATTTCCCTAAGATAATACTTAACATTAGGATAAATTCTTAATGTGAGACAAGGATGACAAAGCAACAGAATGTTAGTCTATTCACAAGGTTAGGGTATGTGAATACATGTACTATATGCTTTGTGTTTAATTGCTTAAATGTGTTTGACAGACCTAAGTGCCTTCGAAAGGTAAAGTTTTCCAAAAACGTAGAACTCACCAGCGTAAGCTGACTTGTTAAGTTGTGTATGTCAGATGAGGCTGGACCTTCGGATAGAAAAGGGAAGGCTGAGATGTGAGCAGGAACTAGGGGGCATACACTATCAAGAGAATATCAACTGTCAAGAGAAGACATTTTGAAGACTGGCATAGATATATAGTCATCTTTTGTAATCGTCTCTCTTACGATGTAATACTTGGCGTATCAATAAAAAGTTTTTAATTTCCGCTGCTTTAGTTATCTCTGTTGTACCTTGTGTTCATGAGTAAATCCGATGCGTGACCGCTCCTAGGGCCAAGTCTGGGAGTGGGTGTCACAAGTTGGTATCAGAGCCTTGGTTTAAGAGATTTAGATACTATTGCAGTGTCTAGACTTAAACTAGGACTCTGGGGAAACCAAGTAAGATGAGACAAATGCCAGTATTGATAGTTATGCCCATAGGTAGAACGTGCATTAGGAATATAATGGACAGGGACTTAGGATGTATGAGTATGGAAAATACCCAATTGCAATTAGCTACTGCAATTTGGTATTAACTATATAAGTATATCCTAAGCACTGGTTATTATATGGCCAAGTGCGAGATAGTTTATTTGATGCTAAGAGGTGGACACAAAGGATGCATGTGAATAGATGTAGATAAGTTTTGAAGACATTATATATAAATAAACGTATTGACGTCTGCGCTTATCTGTTTATCATGTATTCAAAACTTGGAAACTCTACGTCACATAAATCCTAAAATGTCACTCATCTTAATGTAGGAAATGGCTAGAGGAAGTCGTGGAAATGACAACGACGGTAGAATAGTTAGGAGAATCACGCGGGCGAATCCCGAGCCCGAAGCTAACGTCGAAGCTAATACGTTCACTAGCGAACAAGTAGTGGCTATTATCGCGCAAGCAATAGCCCAGGTCCAAAGAGGCGTTGGTGGAACCAACGGGACGGGAGGTGGAGGAAATAACAACGGGAATAGAAATGACTCAGGGGATATGGAGGAAGGACAAGGAGGTAGAGGATGTTCTTTCAAGACATTCTGTGGTTGCTGTTGGTCCTCACTGATCTTAATCAGTGCTAATGATGATGTTTTGAGAAGAGAAACAATAAAATATCAACAATAAATGATTTCCAATAGCTAAAATAGATTTCTAGTATTGAACAATCACAACTTGAACCAAAGGAATGATAAGAGATGAAAACAAGCTACAAAG
>JBCNJP010000062.1:39062-57657 GCA_039602395.1 Deinandra increscens subsp. villosa | reverse complement strand
TTCCTAATACTAAATCATGCGTTTTCATCACGTTGCACATAATGACAATACATAAATAATCACATAACACATATGGATGGGTTCGGTGGATCAACCAAAGGACGTGGACGTATTCGGCCTAGTTAAGCATTAGTTACTAAGTTAACACTTATAACGTAACTAACGGAATTGTCTAACGGAAGTTAACCTTGGAATTCTCGGATGTCACATAGAGTAACCAAGTGATTTTAAAACTCCATTTCAACCTCCATTTCAAAATTAATTCTTCTTCTCTCTCTGGAAGATTCAAAATTTCAAAACCCAACCAACACACATCCTTAGCTCGCCGTTCTACATGCTCTTTTTTCATCTAATCATCATCGGAATCGCCGAATATCAAAAATATATATATATTTTGTTGCCAGAATCAAGATCGAAGGAATAAACTATGGCAGAATTAAGTTTGAGATCTACTTTTTCAGATTTGAGATCTACTTTTTTTATTTATGAGTTTAATAACCCAGATCTGCTTTGGGTTTCATGAGTTTAATAACCGCCACCTACCACCTCGATCACCATCGTCTCTGTTGTTCCATCCTCATCTGAGATTTTTAAGATCTCGCAAAACCAAACCCCACTGCGGCTAGGGTTTCTGTCGCCGGTCGTTCGGTTGAAGTTCATATCGTCAATTGAGGTTTAAATCGGTTAGTCGAAGAGAAACGATGCGACGGTGATGAGGTCTGGATCCGGGAAAACCTTCAGATCCGCCGCCGGAATTCAACAGTTTGAGGTTCAAATCGGTGAAGAAGAAAGCTTCAACTCGGAGGTCTAGCGGCGGCTAAATCAGGTTAGGAAGAAGACGTGCACAGGTTCCTAGCCGTCGTCGTGTTTGTTTGATTTAGCGGTTTCCGAGACTGGTTTCGTAATTTGGTAAGTTTTTTTAATTCTGGAACCTTTTTTTATCCTTCTTGAATATCTCGTAAACTTTTTTTTCTTCAATATCCGTCGAAAAAACCCCATGCTCTGTTTTGTCTTGCCTGGTAAGATTTTTTTTTTAGCTAGGAGTTCACATAAGCTTTACTTTATTATTATTGTTTTATACTTAATATATATATGAATTTTCTTATTTTTTCTATTTATTTTGATAGGTTCACGATTCATTCTAGCTCAGTTTAGTTGACTAAATTTTAGCTCACTTTTGGTTTTATGAATTCAGATTAATCATGTTCATAATATTTTAAAATATAATTTGTTATTAATACCACTTTGGTATTTGGGCTTTGTAGGTAAAAAACTGGTTCAAGTATATGATTTACATATGTAATATATTATTTTGTATATGTATTAACTAATGTTACATATGTAAACAAAATATTTTTCGATCGGTTGAATCGGTAGAATCAACAATTTTAAAAAAGATAGTTGTTTATCATGATTTTACATATGTAACTTTACCACTTAGAATCTTATTTTATGTTACGTCTCATTATATATTTTTGGCATTGAACTTATTCATAATATCTTATTTTTACATATGTAATAACTGATGTTACATATATTTACATTTGTAATTTTATCACTTATAATCTCACTAGTGTTTTTACATATGTGATATCTTATTTTTACACATGTAAAAACTGATGTGACATATTTTTACATATGTAATATATATGTAATATCTTATTTTACATATGTAACATATATGTGACACTAGGCTTTGTAGGTCAAAAGCTGGTTCATAATCTTTTACATATGTAATATTTTATTTTTACATATGTAATAATTGATGTTACATATTTTTATATATGTAATTTTACCACTTACAATCTCACAAATCTTTATTTTTTGATCTTCTTTTAAATTATAGTTCGAATATATGATTAAATATGTAAATATATATGTGTAATGATCTATAGGTGCTTTAATGAATTATAGTTCGAGTATATGATTACATATGTAATATATACGTGTTTTAATGATCTATAGGTGTTTTAATGATATTATATATGTAATAACTGTTGTTTACATATGTGAAAACTAATTTTACATATGTAATAACTGTTGTTTACATATGTAAAAACTAATTTTACATATGTAAAAACTAATTACATATGTAAATTTACTTACGTGACATGTTATATCTCGTTATATATTTAATTTTACATATGTAACATGCTGTGATTTTTACGTATATAAACTGATGGACTTGTTTTCTACGTAGGTTGTGAGATTTTGTGTCTAAGATGAAGAGGATTATCAAGAACTCAAGTATAATTAGCTTTTATATATTTTTTAGCTTGTTATATAGTTTTTAATCATTTTTTATGAAACACATGGTTACATTTAATGATGATTAGCTTTTATATATTTTTTAGCTTGTTATATATGTAACAACAATTGTTTACATATGTAATAACTAATTTTACATATGTAAAAACTAATGTTACATATGTAAAAACAAATGTTACATATGTAAATTTACTTAAGTAACATGTTATATCTCATTATCTACTTAAGTTTACATATGTAAACTTGTGATATCTAATGTTTATATGTAAAATTATTTATGCAATATGTTACATCCGAATATCTATTTAAATTTACATATGTAAACTTGTGATACATACGTAAATTTATGTTTGTTTTGTGTTACATCGCGTTATATATTTTAATTTACATATGTAACATGCTTTGATCTTTACATATATAAACTGATGAACTTGTTTTGTTTGTAGGTTATAAGATTTTCTATCAAAGATGAAGATGATTATCAAGAACTAAAGCATAATTAGCTTTTATATTTTTTAGCTTGTTATATATATATATTTTTATCATTTTATATAAAACATTTTGTTATGTTTAATGTTGATTGTGACGATTACTTATAAATTAATAAAACATATTTGTTTTTATTATTTCATTTTTCAAGATAATTTACATATGTAAAATGCTGTAAGAAAAGTGTTTAATAGTAATAATATATTTTTTACATATGTAAAACCTCCAGATCTTGTAATTGAAAAGTAAGAGAGAGAAATTAAAAAAGTATGAGAGAGAAATTTAAAAAGTAGGAGAGATGTAATCATTGGAGTCTTGGAAGTTGAAAAAGTAGGAGAGAGAAAGGTGTGTAAGATTACCATGTTGCCCTTTTGTACCTTTTTTGTATTAAAATAAATCAA
The DNA here is from genome assembly GCA_039602395.1 of Deinandra increscens subsp. villosa. Classification (NCBI taxonomy): domain Eukaryota; kingdom Viridiplantae; phylum Streptophyta; class Magnoliopsida; order Asterales; family Asteraceae; genus Deinandra; species Deinandra increscens. The sequence goes on along the minus strand of JBCNJP010000062.1, from coordinate 54,499 downwards.
AAAGAAAATAGAAAAGTCAAGATTGAATCTCATCCATCCATGATCTTGATCAATGGCTCATAAAGGGTTTTCAGAAGGCTCAAGTGGGTTTCCAAATTATCCTGCGAAAACTCTTTTTTTTGCGAAAACCTAAACTAACACTAAAACCTTCATAACTTTTACATACTTTAATATTTTTCTATAAAACTTGCACCAAAAATCTTAAAATTCTATTTTCTTTGATTCTGGAAAAGAAACTAATTTTTTCGGAAAAAAATGTTTATTAGTACACATGTGCATCATTTTCATTAGTACTACACAAACAAAATTGTAATGCGAAAAAGTATTGTTTAGGTTAAAAACATTTAAAAACACTAAAATATTTATAAAACTAATGATAATTCTACATATGCACTATAACTATTAGTTATAGTGCACATGTGTAGCATAAAATTTAAAAAATTTTAAAACGTTAAATCTATTTTCAAAGTGAAAGATAACACAATTATAAGATTTATGGTGCAATTTCTTTTTTAAAATATTAATGTATACGACACGTATAAATTTTTTTATTAGTGCACATGTGCACTAATAGAAAACCACGAAAAGCTAACAAAATTATAATGTATTTGGTGCGATTTTTCTGGAAAAAAAAAATATTAACGCGTACTATATGTATGAGTTTTATTATTAGTGCACACTAATAAAAAAACGACGAGACGTTAAAGTTTTTTTAAATTTTTTTCGAGAATTAAAGAACTCATAATTCTAAGCTTTTTGGTGTAAATTTAAAAAAAATATATGAACGTATGAAAAAGTTATAAGTGTTTTAGTATTAGTTTTTAGGTTTTCACAAAAAAGATATGGTTTTTACATGATCCTTACCCTAAATATATATATATATATATATATATATATATATATATATATATATATATATATATATATATATGGCTGGGGTATTTTGGAACCCACTTTGAGTTGGAGAATCGTTGGAACCCGGTCAAAAACGCGGTTAAAAAAATGTTTTTTTCTCTTAATTTTTTTATGGTGGTAGTTTATGTTATAAACTACTCTTAAATGAAAAAAAAATCATATATATAGGGAGAGGATCATTTGAGAACCAATTTGGTTTGAGAACTTTTGAGAACCATTCTAAGTCACTAGTTTATATATATGGAAATCCCCCCCCCCCCCATGAATTTGAATGCTTCCCCCCTGAAAATTAGTGGCTCAGAATGGTTCTCAAAAGTTCTCATTTGAACCTAACCCTATATATATATATATAGGTGGGTAGGATCCTGCGAAAACATATTTTTTTGTGAAAAATGCGAAAACACATATTAAAACCCACGTAACTTTTTCATACATTCATGATTTTTCATAAATTTGCGCCAAAAGTCTTAAAATTACGTTATCTTTAATTCTAGAGCAAAATATTAAAAAAAACTTAACGTTTTTTTTTTCTTCATGTGATGCACATGTGCATCATATAATTAAAAATGTTATTTTTTTCATTAAATCTAAAGATAACACAAATATAAGATTTAGGGTGCAATTTCTTTTAAACCTATTAATGTATATCACATGTATGAGGTTTTTTTTTTTGTATGATGCACATGTGCGTCATTCAATAAAAACACAAAAAAGTGATGAAAATATATGACATATGGTGCGACTATGAAAAAAAAATATTAACTCATACTAAAAGTATGAGTTTTTTTTGTGATGCACACGTGCACCACACAAAAAAAATAAAAAATAAATAAATAAAGCGTTAAGGTTTTTCAAACTTTTATAGGATTAAAGAGAACATAATATTAAGAATTTTGGTGTAAATTTTTTTAAAAAATATTAACGTATGAAAAAGTTATGTAGGTTTTAAGATATGTTTACGCAGTTCTCACAAAAAAGTGGTGTTTTCGCAGGATCCTTCCCCTATATAGGTACATATATATATATATATATATATATATATATATATATATATATAGGGTGAGATTCATTGTAGACCCCCATAAGTGTAGACAGGTAGATACCCTATTTCACATGTGAAATTACTCTATTTCGCATGTGAAATTCAATAAAAAAAATTATTTTTTTAGATTTTATGCAAATAAATAAATAAAATCTAAGATAAACAATGAGAATTGTGAAAAATTTAATTCATGGATGATTACGTAATGAAATCTATGATGCACATGGCTTGACTTGGGGAAAAAGAGTAAAACGAAAGGATCAGAATGAGTGCGCGTAATCTACATCATTCATGAATTAAAATTTTCACAATTCTCAATGTTTAACTTAAATTTTATTTGTTTATTTACATAAAATCTAAAAAAGGTTCTTTTTATTCAATTTCACAGAAATATAGTAATTTGACATGTGAAATAGGGTTATATATATATATATATATATATATATATAGGAAGAGGATCATTGGAAAACCCTCTTCCTATTAGAAAACCTGGAAAACTCTATTAAACCAATCACATAATTTCTTTTAGTTTTGTTTTTTCCTTTTATCTAAAGGGTAATATGGTAACTTGCCATATTCTATTTTAGTAAACTTTTTTTTTAATTTCATTTAACTAATTGATCTGATTTCTAGGGATCTTCTTTACGTTGTTTTTCATCTCCTTAAACCCTAATCACGTTCTAATCAGTAATCACGTCCAGAATCCCATCTCTTTCATCTGCTTGTTCATCTTTTTCTCCTTTATCGCCATTGATATACAAGATCAAGATCACAAAGTAAAAAACCAAGTTCACAAAAATATGGATTCTAATTCTTCTGATTCTAATCTAGATCACGAAACAATTGATGGAATAGAATGCTCCAATCCTATTCGTGATTCATTCAATCATAGTTCCGAAGATAATCATTGTTCTTCGATTGTGATGGCTAATGAAGATACTATTCTTCCGCTTTCTACGCTTGTGAAGAGCAACAATTTATCTGTTTTTCAATCTGCGGATATTCCTGGAATTCATCATGAAGGTTTGTTCTTTCAATTAATTATTTGTTACACCGATGTAACAATATATCGTTGTCAGGTTATAGCTTTTTATTAAATTTCATTGTTACATTGGCATAACAATGTATCTTTATCAGGCTAGTTTCTGGGTTAATTTTTATAAATGAGCCTCACTATGAATATATATTTTTTTTGTTTAATTCATTTTCGTTAATAATAAATCCATCTGTTTTGTTTTCCCCTAATGCATTTATATTACAATCATGTAACAAAACATGTTTGCTTTATACCTGATAAATTCATATTACACCAATGTAATGTTACATGTGGGCAAATAGTTTTTATTTGTTTTAATTGTCTTCTTATATTATCATATAGTGCATCTGATCACAGTTGTTACATTAGTGTAACGTATTTTCTATTTAAGAAAATATATGCTTTTAATTTTTTGTAAACACATTTAATTTATTTTAACATTCGTTTTTTTTTCATTCTTATCTTAGAATCCGTTTGTAGTAATTTTTATGACGCCCCGTACGGGACTCGGTACAGGATCCCTAGTGTGCCTGCTGATTTTAAACCAAAGTTGGATAGCAAATTTGATTCTTGGGAAAATGCTTATGCATTTTACGAAGCGTATGCTGAGCAAGCTGAGTTTTCAACAAAACTTCGTCAAAGTAAAAAACAAAAGAAATCAGGGAAACTAGTAATGAAATATCGGTTGAACCATGTATCAACAACAAACATGTTGTTATTCAAGAACTGAACACCATCAACGACCCATAAGAAGTTGATCTTGAACCACCTCCAGGAATAAGGAACAAAGGATCTGGTACAACTAAGCGGCTAAGGGGACCCGGTGAGAAAGCGATTGATGTAATTAACAAGCCGTTAAGGAAGTGTAAGTATTGTTCTCAAATGGTAAATGATCATGACTCTCGTAATTGTCCATAGAAAAAGGCGAATATAGAGGAACTAAAAAAGTTTCAAGAACTTCAACGTCAAGGATGGAAAAAAGCTAGTGCCAACAACAACGATGACGTGCGTGAAGACACCTGAAGATTCAACCGAAGATACTTCAGATGAAGAGTATCGTGGCCGATTTTTTATTACTCATGTTTGCTTTAACTTGTCTTAGCGATTTAAAAAAAAGTACTTTCATGTTCATTCAAATTCTATCAACGGCATTTTGGTTGTTTTATTATGCTTATTTTTTTTCTTTATTACAGCATCTATATACGTTGTTTTTCAAATTTCATTAACTAGTAAGAAGTTACACCATTGTATCTTTTAAATTGATTTTGTTATGTTAACTGTTACAACATTTGCATATTCCACATCTTGCTAGATTTGAAATTTGTTTATACATAACAACATTTTATTTTATTTTATAGTGATCCTAAGGGGGGACGGTATGGTTGGGTTACCGCCTCGCGGTTCCAAAGGGAGCCGGCCGGCTCATTGTGGCAACCATACCGTGTATGGTTGGCTCCCCACCTGGCTCTGATTTTTTGGTCTACCGCGGCACGAAGGAACCGGCGAGAGCCGGGGAAAATTGGAACGTTGGAACGTTGGAATGTTTTCGGTGGCTTCCCCAAGCCACACCACAACCATACCATGTGGTGTGGCTTGAAGCCTTGCCCATTTTGCCAAATTTGACATGTCACAATGTTATTGGTTGGTTAGCATGACTTTGGGAAACCTTGTGGCAACCATACCCCCTCCCCTAATTACATATTATCACACCAATGTAACAACATTCCTTTTCATTCTTCAAACTATGTTGTAAGACCAACCTAGCAACTTTCTTTTTATTGTAATATAATTTTATTTTTATATTGGTCATAATTACATCTTGTTACATCAATGTAACAACTTCATTTGTTTGTTCTAAAAAAGTGTCGTTTGACTTAATTGTAAGTTATAAAAAGATTATTTATTTTCGTTTTTCCTTTTTTACCGGCAGATTATCTTTCAAACGATCTTGAATACGTCATCTATAGATGTTTTTTAATTCCAATATTTTGCCATTATTTTCATAGTTCAACACACTAATCCAATACCATACATACGTACATATACTTTCTTATGTTAAATGTTATAAGACTCATATTCCAGTATGATTCTCTTGATTACATAGTTTCAACACAGTATTCAAATACTACGTACACGTACTCATACTTTTTATACTGAATATTATACTTATGTAACAAAATTAAATAGCAAATATGGTTAATTTTGGCTCAAAAAAGCTCCATAGTACATAGTCAATTCAATGCATTCATATAAAATAAACCCATAGTCAATTCTGCTTCCCACATCACCTTATCCTTGTACTTGTTTGCCACACTCGTCAATATCTTGCACCCGTGCTTCCTTCTCAATGCGTTGATCTTCTTCTATTTTTCGTCTCTTCCTCTAGGGAATTTACAATCAAACTTCTTTCCTTTACTCCCTGAAAACATCTCCATATGCCTCATGATGAAAATACCACAATCATTGAAGTTGTCCTTGGTTCTCCATCCAATATTAAGCTTCTCAGGAACCACTTTTTCAATTTCCTTCAATTTTGCATGGTAACCAACTATATAATAATATTTTTAAGATTAGTTTGTTACAAACTGAAGCTTATCTTACTGTACTATCTAAGATAACTAAAAATTACTTTCTTACAGTATAGTAACCAACAGTAATATCTAAGATAATTAAAAGTTACACTTACACTGATGTAACAATACTGTAACATAACAGCCATGTAACATTTCAAAGGAATAGCAATACTGTAACAATCAACCATTTCAAATCACTAATACCAATTACATATCTTTCTTCATAACTATTTAGTAACAAAGCTGTACCATTCATAACTATAAAGTAACAAAACTGTAACATAAGAAATAACCAAATACATATAACAACACTGTAATATTACAAAGGAATAGCAACACTATAAAAATAAACCATTTCAAATCACTAATACCAAGTACACATCTTTCTTCATAACTATTTAGTACCAAAGCTGTAACATTTATAAGTAATAACAAGAATGTAATCATCTTATACCTTAAAACAACTGAATCGTTGATTCCATCTAAAAAACCCCTTCCATTATCTAGATAACAACAATTACCTATAACAACACCAATTACGTATTACAACACTGTAATACTGATTACACCAATGAGTCAAACAACGGATATCGAAAAACAGCGCAGGGGAGAACGACAACAAAAAACCCTTTTACTAATCACGCAATGTAATCGAAAAAAAAAACTAAGCTTACAGAAATCACATACCTTGAATCGTAAACGACAATGTAACTGGGTAAAGATGAAATCGCAATGTGAAATAGTTGAAGCGCTGTAACGAGGTGAAATCAACTTTGTAAACCCTAGTTTATTCGTCGGAGACGCTGCACTTTAAGGATCACCATGGGGAGACGACCGGCTTTTTAGACTGCAATACACTTTCTTTTTGAAATGATGGCTACAAATCTTCAACAAAAAAAAAGATTGGAGAGAGAAAGTAGGAAGCGTATAATGAGGATGTTTTGTTTTTGGCAGTTCATTGATATGGTAGAACAAATTACTATAATACCCATCATTAAATGTAAAATTTTACAGTTATTTACAATCCAACCCCTGGCTAATCTAAACCATTAATTTTTTAATCAATGGCTAAAAAGGGGTTTTCCAAGTTTTCCAGAAAATAAGGGTTTTCCATGGAACCCTACCCTATATATATATATATATATATATATATATATATATATATATATAGGGTGAGGTTCAATGGAAAACCTATCTTTTTTGGAAAACCTGGAAAACCAAGTTACATCGATGTAACATTACTTCTGAACAAGAAAATGCACAAAAATGCACCGTATTTAAAATGGTTACATTAGGTGTAACATAACCATTATTGTTACACCGGTGTAACCATTAACGCTATAGTTACATAGGTGTAACAAACAATTACTAGATCTTTTGCTATTATACGCTAAAAAGATATGAAATGAGAGATAAATAAGGAAATTAAAATCAAAATTTGACATATAAAAATACTAGTTTTTTATACCTGTGCGACGCACGGGTGGATTTTAAAAAATGAATCCAAAATTTAAAATATTATAATAAATGTAATTCGATAATTGGAATTAAAGGAAAAAACAAACATTCTTCAATATAAAATTAGTCTTTAATACCCGTGCCATGCAGGGGTAGATTTTAAAACAATTTATGGTTATAACAACATTGGAGAATATAAAAAAGTTACATTTGGAACCATACACACTAAATGATTTACAACTAAATGATTTCAAACTTATAACTTAAAAAAGGTAGTAGCTATCCATACATAGAGGTAAATGGGAGGAAAGGAGCTGATGCTATCGTGGAGGATGCAAAGCCTCTGTATTTTTTTGGTTAAAACATAGAGGTAATATGTGCTCTTTAGATTGGGAAAGTTGGAATAGTTTTTCTTTGTCCTCTAAAATGTAACTTTTTTGTCTAGCTCCTTGCTAGTTTTTATAAAACTTTTGCGGTTGCTAAAAAGTAGCAATCTATACATAAACAGTTTTAGTTTTATACATTTGGTTTCTATGAAATTAACTCTGCTAATAAAGCACATCAAAAAACAATTTCTACGTGGTGATCTAAGAAAATGGTAATGAGCCTTCTTCTTACAAAAGCAGAGATTGTTCATAAACCAAATTCTTACAAAAGTATTTCTTCTTGTAACAAAATATCTACTTGCAGCTCTTTTAAATGTACAAAATATGAAGACTTTGTCCCTTCCCTAATCCATGTAAAAAAGATTGTGGCTTCGTCCCTTCCCTAACCCGCCTCCTTTTCAAACCGCTACTCTGCAGCCTGCTTCTTCTTTGGGTCACTTTCTGCAGGCTCTGTACATGATTACATGTGCAAATCAGAACAAAAACCAGAAATAGTTTCATCATCTATGAAATCAGGGTCCATTTATAATTTATTCCAGGTTCATACTCATCATATAGTCTAATTACAGTGTTTAGAAATATATCAAAGCCTATTGATTTTTATAGGGGTCAAATATTTGATTTCTAAATGGCACACTCAAATTCAGAGTTTCAATCCACATAAGTGGAATGACTTTTTAGACATTCTCAAATCAAAGAATTATAGTTCATAAGACTCAGAATGTTACCCATGTTGACCTTTTAAAGGTCAAACTTTTATTATGTTGGAGTTGAAATTTTTTTTTGTTCTTAGTAGGGGAAATATATCAACTCTGAAAATAATATAGAAGTGTGGTTCATAAAACTTTAAATTTTACTCTCTGTTGACCTTTTAGAGGTCAAACCGCTGACCTTTTAGTGCCACACTTAATCTGAAAATAATCACTAATCAGGCTCCATTTAAAATTTTGGGTTAAATCTCTATGAGATGAAATTCTAATTTTAAAACCTTTTGTCTTTTAAAATAAGTTATAGAAGTATAAAATTCTTCATATGTAAGCCAAAAACATCTTAAAATAAACCATAATATGAGAAATCAAAATTTTAACTTTAACAACAAAGCAAGATTAGAGATTTAACAACCCATATATTCCACTTATGGTTATAGGGTATAAGAATTAAGAGTGAAACCTGTTGTTTTTAAGGTCCTTTCGGCTTCAAGGTCTGTTGATTCAGTACATGTCGACTTTGGCCTTGCCACAATTTAGCCTCATTAAAAGCAAGAGGGCACACAACTCCTAATTTGGAATTGTGAACCCGCTGTCAGATCAAGGAATGAGCTTTCAGATCCTCCAAATGGTTACCGGATTCATACTTAGCATGCTCAATGAACGTGGTTGTCTGTAATTAAGAGATAGTCCATGACACTTTGGACAAAATTGAGAAATTGAAGACCAGATACTTACTTGTATAGCACTTTATATATTATTGACAACTTTCTCCTAGTGAGTCTGCAGAAAAATAAGTGATTTTAAAGAGTTAACTATTTATTATCATTAAATGAACCTTTTAAGAAATAAACGTACATATGAACTCCAACTTCAAATAAATGTGTTCGGTTTATCTTTTTTTTTTCTTTTTCTTTTTTTGTTATGCATACATTGATTGACACATGCAATTACAAAGAAGTTATGCATTACGGTGAGATGTATGTTCAATTATAACATTTGATCATAATGACTTAACGTACCATAACTTAGCCTCCATCAATAGCATTTTTTGTAGCACTTAATTGAAACCAAAGGTTGTAATATCTTGATAACTTGTAGATAACTAATTTTAGCATAAAGGACTTTCAAGAATTATATAACTATCTTGGACAATTATGAATTTTGTTGGATGTTTTAACAGTTCTATTTTCATAATCATGAGATAAATGGAAAAATATGAAATTAGAGCATTAAACAAACCCCTATATCCTGGTAATACATGTTGACTTAAAAACCAATAAAAAAAACCAATAAAAAAACCATCATGTTGACAACAACGATTATCAAACATATAAAAATATGTCATGTATTCTATTTATATATAATACAATACAAATTCAAGTTGAATAGTATACTATTACTTTTTTATAATTTGACCACCACTTTTTTTGTTTTGTTTCATTTTCGTATAGCATGTTTCAATTTTTGTCAAACTTCGTCCTCCGTTTTTGTGCAACATGTGTTACTTAGGGTATACGTGGTATGCCTGTTTCATCGCCACCACTATAGAGAGAGAATTCGTCTCTGTTTTCATATAAAAGACTCCCAAGGCGGTTTTCCGATTCTCCTTCTTTCCATTCACTCTTTGCCGCCGGTATTCTTCTCTTCTTTCAATTTTGATTTCGTTGTTTGATTTTGTTTAGCTTTTGATTCATATATCATCTGCTTCTTTGTGCGCTTCTGTACTTGATTGATTGTTCCTTTGTCTTGGATTTTGATCTTTTCATGTAATCTTGAACTCCCCACTTCAGATCTGCACATTTTTTAATGTTCTTCAACTTTAATCCTTAATTTTGTCAAGAAGTTGAAACCCCACCAAGCTCCCATTGTTAATCGTCGTTTCATTTCATAAAGTTGCTATTTTTATCCTTAATGTCTACGAATTTTGAAGATCCCAATTTTAGGGTTTGAGATTTGTCATATGTGTGTAATTGGTTCATATTGATCCTTACTTTTTTCCAAGAAGTTGGAACCCCACCAAGCTCTCATTGTTAATCGCAGTTTCATTTTATAAAGTTGCTATTTTTATCCTTAATGTCTACGAATTTTAAAGATCCCAATTTTAGGGTTTGAGATTTGTCATTTGTGTGCAATTGGTTTTTGATCCTTAATTTTTTCAAGAAATTGGCACCCCACCAAGCTCCCATTGTTAATCGCAGTTTCATTTTATAAAGTTGCTAACTTTAGTTCACTCTTTGCCACCGGTATTCTTCTCTTCTTTCAATTTTGATTTCGTTGTTTGATTTTGTTTAGCTTTTAATTCATATATCATCTGCTTCTTTGTGCGCTTTGCTATCGCTTTGTTCATCGTTTTTGGGGGTATGGATGTTGTTTGCCGTTTCGATTTGATGTTGAATTGATAGGGGTTTAGGTATGTTTTTGTGCATGCGGTTTGTTTTACACTTTCTAATCGATTTCAACTCCTTCGCAGTTACCTTTGAGGTTTAGGTATGTGTTTGTGCATGCGTTTGGTTTAGAACTTTCTGATCAGTTTGATTTTGCGTCTTTCATTCACTCCATAGTTAACAGGTTTTTCCAAATTTTTGGTATGTTACTTTTGAGGTGTAGGTTTGTGTTTGTGCATGCGTTTGTTTAGCCTTCAAACTACTCAGTTTCTGACTACATGCACTAGCCGATTAAGCAATCTATTATACCTGCATGCATCTTTTTAATTGGTTTCCAGATAGATCGAGTAACTTCAGATGCAGACCCAACAAAGGTTTATTTTTTATCTTATTTGAGAAAATGCATGTAATATTTTTGTGATATAAGATAATAGAGTGCAGTTTTGAACTTGAACTTTGCAGTTTAGCATGGAAGCAAAAAAGGGCGTTCATTGGAGAACCAAGATGCAGTTCAATACAAAAAAAACTGATAATCCAGATGACCCAACTATATGTTATTCCAAGAAAGGTATTATTTTTATTTTTAGTTTTTTTTAGTATGAGTTTATTAGAGTTTATTAGACCATATTGTATTATGGTTTTTTTTTTCATTTGATAAATATTTGATTTAGAAACCTCAAAGGGTTTGATATAAATGCCCGTCCAAACTGATAAATTTAATGATTAAATATGAAAATATTTTTTGAAATATTTGGTTAGGAAAACATGATTGACTTATTCAAAACAGTTGGCAAAACAACAATGCACAAAGTCCATGTCGATTTGATTTTGTGGCTTTCATTCACTTAGGTTGCTATGGTCTAAAGGGGTGATTATTAATAAGTTTGTGCTATAGGTAATGTCTATTTTCTGTTTCAGTAGGTTAGAGATAACTTCATGTTTGCTGGATTTGAGTAAATTGAGTTTATGTATCATTTTATTTAGTCTTGCAGGTTAGCGTTATTCACTTAAATGTGTAATTGAGCAAGGTTTTACTTTCCTCACATAAATTTTGTCTCCTCTCTCACAACAGTTATGAATTTAGCTGCATTTATATGTTGGTGTTGGCTTTCACTTTTACTTGAAATATTACTTGGATTGCTATTCAGTTTCTTCTTTTCTTTTAGTAATAAACACTCTCCTCTTTCATAACAGTTATGAATATAGCTGCACTTATATGTTGGTGTTGGCTTTCACTTTTAGTTAGAATATATTACTTGGATTGCTATTTAGCTTTTTCTTTTCTTTTAGTAATAAACATTCATTTTCAAATGACATTCACTAACATATTTCTTTTATTTTTTTTGGTTTTTTTTTTATTATGTAATAGACGCTTCTTTATATCTGGAAGCTTCGGAGTGCATAGTCAGGTACATTTTCTTTCTACTTCATGTCACTTATCTTATTTACTTGAAAGCATTGTAGTGCCTTCTAAGTTACAGTATCTGTTTGGATTTTGTTTTTTTGACCACTGTTAGGGCGGTGTTTCACTGCTACTTAGTTCTGTTGTCTTCTATTCAAAGTTAGTATTATGTTACTTTTCTTATTTACTCCTGCTTTGATCTTTTTGGAAGCATTGTCCTTTTTTTTAAGGTACATCCTTTTGAATTTAGGTGTTGCGTTAATTTTAGATTGTTTAGGTTATTATGTTTCTTGCATGTTTGATTTGCTTTAGGGTTACTGCATCATTTATTCCTGCTGATTAAATTGATGATTTTGCAGGGGCCTGCGGACCTTTCGTTTTGGATTTGTAAGGGTCAACAAACATAGTCAACTGATTCCGGATCCTTTTTTAAGAGACCTAAGTTTCTCTATTTTTCAATTTCTAAGATAATGTTTGTTCTGTTCTCTTTGCGTTCCCTAATTATGGATCTATTGATTTTGGCTTTCAATTGCAATTGATATTGCAAGAGGGCTCACAAAGCTTTTTCCAGTCCTTCTTTATCTCACAACTGTGCAGCTATAGAAAAACTGGTGACAATGGTGTCTATGTATGGTTCTATCTCATGAAGATTTTGAGGTTTCATCGCCTGTCGCCGTAATCAGCACTCGCTAATGCAACCACGTGGAATCCGACACTTTCATCAGTCTTTGGTATCGATTTTTCCGGTAATTATTTTCTTTCATGATATTCATTTGTGTTAATTGCATCTTTTGAGGATACTATATGATTTAAGGCTAATCATATCTATTGGGATTGTAAGCCATTATTTTCATAATGAAAATGGTTTAATTTTAAGTAAATTAGTAGGCATGATTCGAAGAAAAATATGTATGCCTAGATGAAATATTTAATAGAATTGTAACGAAGAAAGAGAGAAGTTGTAACTGGCTCTGGTAATATTCATAAATTCTAAAGAAATTATATTGAACTCTATGTCATTATATTGCATTTGTTGATGCAAAGGTTGTAACTAGCTCTGGTAATATTCACAAATTCTAAAGAAATTACATTAAGGTAAGTGTTTTATTTTCTTCAAATGTTGTACTTTTTTTAACGGATGGGGCTTCTATTTAGTCCATATAAAAATTATTTTTAATGGTTATGATGTCTTTGCCTTTCATATCTATATAGCTAGCGTGATAATTTAGGTCGGAAAGTATGGATTGTACTCTTATAGATTGCATTCAATACAGACAGGATGAAATATACTTAACAAAATGAAAATTCTTTGCATCATAGACATGTTTGTAAGCAGCTGGCATCTCAGATGAATTAATTTGAGGTGCACATTGCACCTCGATTCATTATGGCCAGAGTTGTTAGGTCTTGGCGTTTTACACTTTATTGTTTTATTTTATTCAAAATTCCAACTTTCTTTAGTTTTGTGTTAATATTTGTTGCGTGCTTGCTATTCGCAGATTTAGAGTATGGAAAGCTGCTAAATACCTGTTGAGGTACCAGAGCAAACATCTTCAAATTCTGACCATTCGGTTATTCTGATGACAAATATGAGTGGAAGCCATTTTGGTGAGGTGGGGAGTTTCGATAACCCAATTACTCAGTATGAAGGTATGCTTTTATTCATATCTTGCACTCATTATGTATTTTTTGAAAGATATAATAATCAGGGGAAAGTTTACATATATGTAGTAGAAGTTTTGTTACCGTAAAGCCACCAATATTGTTTTTTTTAGTAGCTTCAGTTGCTAACTCACAAACTTTTTAAAGGATTCGCTAAGGTTGAGACGATGATATATAGTTTGTGTAGAAATTCAACTGTTTCATGTTGTATGTTGTTTCATGGAAAATCCTTAGCCTATTTGCCTCTTCATTTTGTTTTTGTCACGATTTACTGATATATTATGTTTTATTGGTTTTGGTTTGTTTTCATTAATTTATTTTTGCTTATCGCAAGGTAACAATGAAGTTTAAATCCTAATTTTGATATGTTATTTTTTTGTGCTTTTTTGTCCACCCTTATAGGTTTTCCTCTTTGGTTAGGTCTTTCGCGCCAAGCTGCTTTGTTTTAAAGTTGTAGGCAATTAGACTTATGGTTTGTACGACAACTCTTTCATTTTTGTGCAAAAATAGGTTTTATTCAGTGACAAAATGACCTTTTATATCACTCCTTATTGTTATTTTGAAAGCATATCAACTTTACTTATAAAGTGGGCATAAAATAGAAGTATCTAACAGATTAGCTTTGTATGAAAGTTTTAAAAGAAAATGTGATTCAAATATTTGTTTACTAATGCTCAATGACATTAATTTTTAATGAAACTGATGTTACTAGAATGCTTTCCTTTAAAGAGGTAAAGACATGGACTTATGATTTGTACAATAGATCTTTCAAATTGCCAGTCTTAATGTAAATATTAGATGTTATACAGTTACAGAATGACCTTTTTAATTAGTTTGGTGCAACATTTCTTCAACATTCTCATTACGTTTTCATCAAGTCATGCTAATGGTTGTAATTTGTATTTTTTGGGGGGTTGTGTAATTGGTATAAGAGCGGTAATGTTATTTCCGAACATGACAATTAGTGTAATTTTGAAACATGATCAACCTTTTTGCTTATTATGTTAGTCTGCTGTCATAACAGCTTTACTGTTTGTCTTTGTTTCTTTTGTTTTAGTGCAGATCTTAGGTCTACACAACCGGTTACTAATTACAAACATTCATGCTTTCCAGGTATCATATGATCATAGTTGAATGAAAAAGGTGACTAATATGCTTATATACTATTTGCACATAATCCGCACCCAAATGGACCATCAGTTATTTTTATTTATTTATTTATTTATTTTTTATCATAAGTGGTTGTACTTTTATCATATGAACCCAGATGGATTGTTAAAACTGGGTAGAAACTAAGTCAGGTAATCTGCCTATTCAAGCATAGAACAACTTTCATAATTTTAGATCACCACTTACAGGGATGAAAAATCACAAGTATGTCAATGTTGCCTTATCTAGAAAGTAATATATGTGCTACTATATTTTGTGCTTCTAAGAATTGTTACTCAAACAATGTTATTATAAAAATTGTTACTCACTATTATCTTCTCTCTTATGAAAAAATGCAGATGAAGAAATGTATCATTAAAGAAAGTGAAAGAAAATGAAGATTGACCAAGGAAGTGGTCTGGGGTACAAAAACAGTCCCAGGACCCAGGTCTTTTGGCATGTGCATGTTAGTATGTATGAAACTAAACAATGATCTTCTTTTGTATATCCTAATGTCTTGGTGCTGATCAACATCAAACAAACTTTTATCCCTCTTTTGTAAATCTATATGGATAGATGTTGATCAGCTAATGGTTTGTAAATATGATGTAAGTTTATGAAAACGACATGACAAAGTTTCATGTTCGTTTAACCTACTAATATTATGACGGTACTATAACTATTTAGTGTACATATTATTAGACATCTTTAGCCGTTTAT
>JBCNJP010000062.1:0-38562 GCA_039602395.1 Deinandra increscens subsp. villosa | reverse complement strand
ATTTTATGTCCAAAATGATCCGTGAGTGTCTACATTGAGTTCTGCATCAAATTTACGTTCAGAAAACCAAAAATATCGAAAATCAGTCGATTTTTGGTTGGTACGCGTTTGGTCCGGCTCAATAACAAAGTGGTACGCTGTTGGTCCGTAAAGCAATCTTCATCGGGAGTTTGGTACGTGGCAAGTGGTCCGGAAGACAATCTTCTTATTTTGGTCCGTGACAGTTACTGACTGGTCCGTGGCAGTTACGCCGTACCAGTCTCGTACGTTCAACATTTTGGTACGAAAGTAAGGTGGTTCATTAGTGGTACGTGCTTGTCTTTCTGGTCCGTGTTTGGTACGGGAGTCAAGTTGGTACGTTGAGCTTATATTTTGTACGGGGATCAACATTCTGGTACGCCAGATCAGTTTTTGAGTCTATAATCATGGATCCGTTCCAAGCTTTTGCAGCAATGTCTACGACCGTTCAAGCTTTACTGAATTACGATAATGAGATAGGAACTACAAACAAAGTTCCCAAATTGATGAAATTTAAAGATTTGTATAATTGGAAAACTCGTTATGAATCATATATCAGTGTGACGAATGTTATTGTTTGGACTCCAATGTTGGATGGTTATCAAGTTCCAAAGTTTACAACTGGTGAATTTGCTGGTCAAGTTAAGCCATATAACAAGATGAATGATGCTGAGAAAGAATCTTTCATATTGGAGAAGAAAGCTTATTCAAACTTATCAATGGCTTTACCAAAAGATATCTTACAACAGTTCAAAATGCATACAACATCAAAATAGTTATGGGATGCATTGTGTCACAGATGTGAAGGCAACGCTCAATACAAGAAAAGCAAGAAAAAGGTGTTCTTAAAGGAGTTTGATAATTTCTGTCACGTTCCAAATGAAACCATAAATGATCTCATTTCAAGACTATCACATTTGGTTAGTGAGCTTGACATTGTTGGAGTGAAGAAGGAGGCTGGAGAATTGAAGGAGAAGCTGTAGATGCTCTACCAGCAAAATGGGAAGGTTATATTCTGTTGTTAACACATAATAAGGGATTCGATGATATTTCATTTGATGATCTTACAAGGAACTTGCTAGCTCGGGAATTAGATATGATGCGTGTTAAAACTTTACCAGCTCAAGTTCGGAATCCCGATGTGTATTTTGGTGAGAATGCTTCAAGCATGCATGCAAAAGCGAAATCTAGCTCAAATCCACCGACTACTGCATTTTATGTTGAAATACTTCGGGTGCTCATGCAAGTATGTCTCGGGGTTCGTCAAGTGAAAGTTACACTAATAAAGCTGCAGTGACATATCCAGTTTATTTGAATCAATCGTCTTCTGTTCCTCCATCCAATCAGAGTGCATTTTCAGCTAAGACTACAAATGATTTTATGGCACTATTTTCGGCAATGGTTTCTTCATATGATGGAGTGGTAGCAGGAAAATTGACTAGTGTTTAGTTAACAGATGAAGATTATGAGCAAATCGACCCTAATGACTTAGAACTCATGGATATCAACTGGTCAATGGCTATGCTAGTTAGAAGGGGCAAAAAGTTTATGCAAAGAACAGGTAGTAAAGATTTAAATCCTGAAGGAAAGCTTGGATTTGACAAATCCAAAGTTCGTTGCTATAATTGTCAGAATTATGGTCACTTCGCAAAGGAATGCAAGAATGAAAAGAAGCAAGAAACTTCAAAATTATTTCAGAAGTATGCAGCTCAGAGTTCAAAAGCATCGGGAAGCAATTCTACTTCATCAAGTTCAAATGCAAATGCTTCAAATCAAGATTCTAAAGCTTTGGTTTCTTAAACTAGAGAAGGCTATGATTGGGGAGCAGATTATCCTGATGAGTCTGCATTTCCCGTGTACTGAAGAAAGAGATGTGAAAATTAAAGATGATCTTGAACTTCCAGGTGAAGACTTCTTTGCTGAAGGCCCGCAAGCCTTTATGGCTAACATTCAGGGTGCTCGCAAGCCAGCTGTCAACAACTTCTGGGTAGTTGATAGTGGATCATCCAGGCATATGATAGGTAATATTTCTCTGCTTTCAGATGTCAAACTGATTAACGGGGGAAATGTTACTTTTGCTGGAAATAAAGGTGGAAGAAACACCGGAGAAGGAAAATCTTTGTATATAGATCAATATATATATATATATATATATATATATATATGTATATATATATGTATATATATATATATTAAAGTTTTTATTAAATCTTCCTCCTGTTTTGTTTTGGTTAACCCCATTAATATAGATAGATTTTATCTCAATCATTAAAGTTGATTTTATTCTAATTTTGATTGTTGCAAATAGATTTTATTGTGAACTGATGTGATTTTTATTTTATTATGTACTGGTTAACCATCCTGAAGAACTTTAGAACTCTATTTTACCCGGTTTATCCTGAAGAACTCTAGTTCATCTTTTCTTAGTACTCATGAACTCTTCTTCCTGAGGAATTGTAGTTCATCCGGTTTTGTTCTTCTTCCAAGTCAGAAGTAAAATTTATCTTGTTTATAAATCATCTCATCCCACCATATCAAAATGCCAACATATACTATCATAAGATATGAATATATACTTCATGTAAGATCACAGTTATGAGTAAAATGGAGGTCTACTATGATTCATTGAAAATGTGTATGTTATTTTAGATGAAAACTAGTTAACCATCCTGAAGAACTTTAGAACTCTAGTTTATCCGGTTCATCCTGAAGAACTCTATTTCATCTTCTCTCAATCCTCATGAACTCTTCTTCCTGAGGAATTGTAGTTCATCCGGTTTTGTCTTCTTCCAATATACTGAAGAAGTAAAATTTACCCTACCCTGTTTATAAATCATCTCATCCCACCATATCAAAATGCCAAAGAATAAATGTTCATCCTTGGTGGGTGATTTTTCCTTTCAGCGTTGACATCTCTGTATTCATTCTCCTCATTGATCACTTTTCCTTTTCCCTTCTTAGCCACTGACTACATTCTCTTGGTGGGTGATTTTTCTAGTGACTTGGTTGGAGATGAGGGTTTTGGGGTTTGTTTAGCTGAGGATATGGAGATGGAAGGTATGAACAATTTTAGGTTGTGGTACAATGGGTGTGAAGTATGAACAATTGTAGGTTGTAGTACAATGGGTGTGAAGTTGTCTGCTCTAAACTTTGGTGGAAGAGGCTTTATTGTTATAGGTTTAGGAGGCTTTATAGATTTAGGCTTTTTTCTGGTCTACTAGTTCTAGGATGGTTTCTTCTGGTTGTTGTGAGGCTAGAGTTCTGTTCAGATCAGAAAATGCACTTGGTGGTATTGGTTCACCTGTTTCCTTTGAGATTTTGTTCTGTTCATGTATGGTATTTGAATATCTGATTCTTAAGCTATTAATACCAGAAGGATTGATCTTTTTTGGGTCCTCCCCTCGCATCTTAATGAAATAGCATTTGAGAAGCTTGAGTTCTTCTTCCTCTGTCATAGGGTTTTCTAGGATTTTCTGTATCTCTTCTTCCCTTTTTATCTTCTCTTGCCTTTCATCAGCATCTATCTTTTCCTTTAGTTTTAATTCACCATCCTCTTGAACAACCCTGTACATCATATCGCATAACTGATTAGCAATCATTTAATTTGCTTGTTCAGGAGTTGCCCATCCCCTGGCTATGATAATATCTATGAACTTCATAAGGATTTTTGCATTGTGAAGGTTATCTGACATTCTGATCTTTTCTTGTTCAACTTTGATTTCCTCGTCAGATTCTGTGGCCATTCTTCTTTTTCTTGTCTCCATCTCAGAGTCCATCGTTGCCATTTTCTCCTCAATAGACCTTCTCTTGATTTCGTTTCATCGGACCCATTATTACTTTATCATTTCAATAAAGCAGCAAGTCTCCTTCTAGTTTGAATGCCAAGGCCATGTCTCCATCCCTTTTTATTTGTTTAGCTTTCTTAGCATCTGCAAGTGCCTGCTTTATCATGATTACCTCATCTTCAGGGAGACATACCTGTTGATCATCGATGAATCTTGGAGGCTTTGTCTTCTTAACAGCTGCAAACACCTTGTCAGAATCTGATTGGTACTGGGGCATCACCAATTTTCCTTTCCTGAATTTGATTGCTTCAGCAGAAAAATCATTCTCATTAGTAGGTTCAGTCTTTGGCTGCACAGGCTTTGTCTCTTTAACAGCTGCAAACACCTTGTCTTTGACTCCATCTTCTTCAATATCAGCTTTAACAACCTTTTCTGTTTCAGGAGTATCAGGGGGAGCACAAGGCTTTAAAACAGGAATGGTGGGAAGAGATGGAGCACTAGGCTTTAAAACAGGAATGATGGGCAGAGATGGAGCACTCCTTAACCAAGTGCAATTAAGAGTATTCTTAATCATCATTTTTCTCATAAAAGATAGAGCTTCAGAAGCTATCTCCACATTTGTGGTTTGCAGATCACTCATCACACTTGTGATTATCTGATTATCAGCAGTCACTTGCACCTGATGAAGTTGTTCAACCGGATCAACTAGTTCAACCGGATCAACATGGCCTTCTTCCTCCAAATGAAGTTGTTCAACCGGATTAACTAGTTCAACCAGATCAACATGGCCTTCTTCCTCCGGATGAATTTTTTCAACCGGATCAACTTGTTCAACTTCATCAACATCTGATGAAGACACCCTGTGCAAGATCCTATTTTGAATTAAATCTACTTTGACATGTGAATATTTTATTTTGACGTATGGTTGACAACCTTACCTATCAGTGGCTTTCACAGATTGTCATGCCTTCAATCGTTCAATTTCTTCTCCTTGAGCTCTCACAATTGCACGAAGAGCTGCCAATTCCTTTTCAAGTTTTGTACCTCGAACCGTTAATTCAGTATGTGTCTTGTTTCTCTCAACTGTTGTGTCGCCAGTATATTTGAGCAAAGAAGAGCAAACAAGCCGACCTTATTAATGCTAAGCACCCATGGTTTCTTGGAACCTAGGATTCCTGATGTCAATCAAAGGTTCCTAAATAGGTTGCCTGACTGATACAGTTGCCGTGGATTGAGTCTTAAGGATGTTGGCACTGTCCTCAAGGTCCAGTGGGACCTCATGAGTAGTGTCAGCCCTTTCCACCTGACTTGCTACATCACTACTGCAAGTCACCTTATCAGTAGAATGTGGGTTGAGTGATTGAACCAAGTCCATCAGTATATTCCCTGCAATTAGGGTTGGGGAATCTACTTCATGTGGCCTAGGTGATATATCACCCTCATTCTGAGGTAGTCCTGTGGAGGGTCTAGGTGAAGGAGACCTAGTCCTCTTCTTTTTAGGTGATTATGGAGTGCGTGTGGTATTTTTGGGTGTGGTTTTTGATGTGGACATCCTCTTCCTTTTGGTAGGAATTTGTATATCAGTGAAAGAGGATGGTCGGTCTGGTGTAACAATGTTGTCACCAGGAGCAGTTTGCTCAGGAGTAGTCCTGGCCTTAGGCATAGGGTGTGATGTGTCTTTACCAAGAAAAATAGTTTTGTTCACTTGCATGTTAGAAAATGTTTTACTTGTAAAAGATTTAAGTTCAAGATGTTGATCAGGGATTTACAGATTTGGAAATTCACAATTGAGAATGTGTTCCATGAATCTGGGGTACATGTAAAAGATCCTTTTAGGTTTTAGATTTTCCAGCATTCCATCAAATATCATTTTTGAAAAGTTAAAATTGAGCCCATTTACCAATCCATGAAAAGCGGATGATTGAGGTGCAGCAAGTTCATCCAACGCAGTTTTCTTGTGAGATAGGCAATAGAGAATGGTATGAGCAAGATATCGCCAAACATAGGGTAGTTGTCCCTTTTTGATGGTCCTACAAGTTAAGAGGACCCCATACCCAGTTGCTTCGTACGTCTTCAAGTACAATTCAGACTTGTAATCAGGATCACCTCCTGCATCATTGAATTTCAGATGCTTCCGGATCATTTCTTCAGTCAAACTAATCTCATTCCCATTGACTCTGGAGTCAATATTACCAACCCCGTTGCTATCAATAGATTTTTTGGATGAGTCCCAAAATTCAGCAATTCTCTGCTTGCATATTACATGATTCACAGTTAAAGCAAATTGAGTGTTGGATTTCTCGAGGTAATCGTTTATTTCATCAAATAGCTTTGACTTACCATACTTCTCGAAGTATGCTACAACATTGTGTTCAGCGAAGAACAGTTGAGTAGGCTTTGATGCAGCCTTTCGATTCAATTTAGGTGCCATTTGTGAGAAATAAGAGATTAAGGTTTAGGTTTAAATCGCCAATTAGAAACCTGGAGAGAAATAGATGGTAATTGTTTTTCGAAAATGCAGTTTTGTACTAACGACAGTTCTTCTGGATCACAATGAACCCTAAGAATTGAAACAGGGGAAGTTATTGGAGTTTGCCCATTTAGTTGAAATTGGGATGTGGGAAATTTTGATAATTTAATTTTGTTTAGAATAATATTATTAATTTATTTTAATTGAATGCACATCAATTAGGGTCGATTAGGACCGATGAGAACAAATGAAGATAAAGTAGGACCAACGAAGCCACGAGGCCCAATTAGGGTAAATTGTGGTCAATTTGGGTCAATGAGGAGCAATTAGGGTCAATAATGAAGACCAGTTATAACTAACGAGGGTCGATTTTGCTTAATGACGCCTTATGAGGACCAAATATGACCAATTAGTGTCTATTACGCCGATTGAGGGCCAATTACGCTCAATGAGGACCAGTAGAATTAATTAAGGTCAATCATGGTCATGTCTGACAAATAAGGATCAATGAGGGCCAGTGAACACTCAGTTAGGATGATTAGGGACAACGAAAGTCAATTATAGTCTATTAGGCTCAGTTAGGTTCAATGAAGATCATTTACGGTCAATTACGACCAATTAGGCTCATTTAGGACCAATTATAATCAATTGGGGTCAATTAGGTCTCATTGACTCAAATTTGTTGTACTTAAAAGTAAATGGTCCTCGATGAGTCTAGTTGGTCCTTATTGAGGCTAACTGACACTAAAAGGTCCTTATTGGTCCAAATTGTGCAAATTTGCTCCTTATTAACCCAAATTGAGCCATATCGGTACTTATTCTGTCTAATTAGCCCTCATCGGTCCTAACTAGCCCTAATAAGTCATAATTCATCCTTATTGGTCCTAATCGAGTATATTCGACCATCATTGGTCCTAATGGGTCATCATTTACCCTAATTCAACCTAGTTGGTCTTAATTGACCATCACTAACCCTGATTTACCCTTATTGTTATCATTGGTCCTCATTCAAACTAATTGGCCCCAATTAGTCCTAATTGGTCATACTTGATCATCGTCACTTCCTTCATGCTCCGTCCTTATCGGTCCTATGAGCATAATCAGCCTTCTCATTGAATTGGTCCTAATTCGTATTCATTGACCATATTAATTGACCATAACTGGTCTTCACTAAAGTATCCTAAATGACGCTAATTGTCAGTATTTAGTCCTCATTGAGTCTAGTTGGTCCTAATTGCTCCTCACCATCCTAATTGGCGGTCGTTTAATATTTTTGGAAACAAAATTATTATACATGAGAAATTCGCAACATGGCGGTCTTTTCGTATTTTTGTTCTGAGTTGCATAGTAATTTATCATTTTCATTTTTGAGTTCTGTTTTAGTAATGTCACCTTTTTTGTAATTGCGTTATCCCGACCACAAAGCACGTGTTAGTAAAATCTTGTTTATTATATCTAAAAGGAAATAATAAAATTAATATTAAAACATAATTTTGTTAGGGCCCTTAACTCTGATCGTCGTCCAGATCTGCTTAAAGGATCACAGTTATGTCAACTGTAATTGATGTACTCGTGCAATTTCACAATCTTATTATTTCAACACTTCAAGAGGATTAAGTTCCTGCTCAAGCTCAGGGAGGATGAAGTTCATCTTGAAGAAGAAGAACTCGCCGGAAGAGCCACGTGGAGACACTTAATTAATAAATTAATTATGTTTATGTTTAATTTTATGTTTAATTATGTTCAATATACATATTGTTTAAATTAATTTTGGGTTTTATTATCAGCTGAACAATCCCCCCCCCCCCCTGCCCCCCTTTTAATTAAAAAATTTCACCAAAAGATTCGAATTTCCCACCATTAGTTCAAATTTCACCCAAAGTTTTGAACTAAATTTACTTATCATCGATTCATCAGATAATTTTCCCTCTCACTTTATCAAAAAATTTCCAGTTAAATGCCTCCAGCGAATAACTAGGTCTTCTTTCTCATCCATATCATTCACATCTTCCATGGAGGTTCAACAACGAATAGCTTCAACAGACAGCGCTAGCGATTCTTTAGAAGTTCCATGTGATTTAGGAGACCAATCAGTCTAGAAAATGGTAATTGTCAAGTTATTCCGTTTCATTAATTACAATCTATTTTCATAAAATTGTTTGCTTTGTTTATTATTGATACATGTTTAACTTGGGATCCATGTATTTGTGTACAGTTACAGTTACAGATCGATAAAATTTCGTTTCATACAGAATTAATTAGGAAGGGGTATATATTGCAGAAATCCTCTCCATTCATTTTATGTTAAATTAGTTATTTACCTTCTTAAATGACTGTAGGAGCATACTAAATTAGTTATTTTTACGCTAGGAATGTTGAGGTCAAGCATATGCACATGTTTGTTGATTTATGTTACTGGTGAACCTCCTTTCTTCTTTATGTACACTACTAGAAATGGTCAACTGTTTGTTTATATCCACTGAAGACATTATGTGTTCTGCTTTTTCCTTTAGATGTCTTTAATTTGTGTATAACATATCAAATAATTAATCAATCGGGTCTTTATGTAATATATTTAGGGGTGTTCACAGTCCGGTTGGTCCGGGTTTAAGGATATATTCGAACCAACCCGTAAGACACGGGTTCAAATTTTTCTAACCCAAACCGAACGGGTTGGTTCGGGTTCAGTAGATCAGAGTAACCCGGTTCAAACGGGTTGGGTTGCGGGTTGAACGGATTAATTGTTTAGCCTACTTGTTTTGTTTAATACATTAAAAATGCTACAATTGTTTTTTTTTGAACGGCAACAAAATTTATAATCACAAAAGGTGGTTTGAAAAACCTAACCAACCTATAATCACAAAATGCTACAATTGTTAGTATGAATAAATAATCGATCAATAGTTTCTTTAAATATAGATCATGTCATTATTTTTTAAAGCCACAAATTGAATAACTAACATATGTTTGTTTGTGTATCTATATAGATAGATAGACACTTAGAGAGACAGAATATATACACGTACAATAGTTTCTTTAAATATAGATCATGTAATTATTTTTTAAAGCCAGGAAGTGACGAACTTTTTTTTTAAGCGCCCATAAGAAGTTTTAGTAACAAGTATTAGTTTATTATGGTAGTAGGGTTTTTTAAATAGCATTATTATTAAATATTTAATAATAGTAGGTATTACTAAGTGTTGGGAATCAAGATACCGAGCCAACATGATTTCGATAGATGTGATCAATACTCAACGGCCACTTAACATTTACCGTCCCGACAACACGGTGAAGAACATGACAACTCAAGACACAAGACTCAACTAAAGAAAAGGCTCTAGAGAATATCATTTATTGTTTAAATATTGTCACTAGTTGGTAGTTTACTATTATGCCCTTAGTGAGTTTGTATTATAAATAGTAAGTCTTTCTCATGTGAAAGACTTGGTGATACATGTATGAGTGTAGAGAGAGTTAGTCATGGTTCTTTGAAGCTTGTCGAGGGTTCATGAACTCACCTAGTAAGTTCGTGATACCCGGGAATGCGTGGGGTAGGTAAAATGTAATCTTTCGGTTATCTTTAGTTATCTATCATTCCATGTTGTTTATCTATCTATCTTGTTCTTCATCTATCATGTTTATACTAGCTTTGCTCATCATCATCATCACATCTCAAACACCATCGTGTTCATATACGGGTGTTCATTTGTTTATACAAAAACGAGTTACACAAAGACTCGATCCGCTTCCGCAACCAAGGTATTTTGCCCACCACCTCGGTTTTTCAATTGGCATCAGAGCCACGGTCGAGATAATGCAACCTCACCAGTTGATATCTCAACTTTGTGTTCAAATACTCGTTATTTTTGTAAACAAATGGAGATGTAAATTTTTTAGAAAGATTTTGAACTCCCCTCCATTATCTTTTAAAAACTATTTGTTCTTGTTTTTTTGTCAAGATCTTGAGGAAATATTGATGGGTCTTTGTGTTTAAATCTGGTAAACACAAGAAGGTTGAAGACTATTCCCAGTTTTTGTCTTATTTTTAACCCAAAATTTGAACTTTCAAAAGAATTCTACGAATGTAGAATTATTTTAATTCAATATTCATAATTTCTTGTTAATTGTGAATCTCAATGTTTTCTTAAACAGAGAGTTATGTGTAAAAGAAGATAATTTTCCATTGTCCCATCTTCTTTTTCTCTCTGATAGAGTGCAAGTTTAAAATTACTTTTACTTTAGCACTTGACTTTATTTTTCTTGAGTCCCACAATTCTTTTTCTTTCACTTTATTCACTTTTCCTGCACTTTCTTTCTCCACACGTATCTATACTTTCTTCAAGGTTCCATGGCACTACTTTCTCTCTCTAAAATCATGAGAGCTACACAAAATATTTAGAGTGTTTACAGGTTATTCTTGAAGACGTTCGTGTGAAAGAACTCAGAAATGAAGTAAACGAGACTGCAGCTCGTACTTCACATCAGTTTTTCTGTCTGTTCTCGATCGAAAGACAGTGATGCAGGTTATGGGGACTCGATGATTCTCGGGTTAATGGTCCAAGAAGTTGGTCACAACTAGGGTACGTAACATACCCAGTTAAGATGAAGGCAACGATGACTATTCTGGGTATAACCATGATGGTAATATCGATGATTACCACTGGCTCCACAATAGGGTTTGCATCAAGAAGAAAGCTATGGCTAGTATTATGAGGAAGGGTCTCAATCAGTGTTAATCTTTTGATCCATTCTTACCAAAGAAACAAAAGTTGCAAATGACAACTCATTAAAAGGGTTTTGTATTCTTCCAACAAAGACAAAAACATGAGCTGCAGCTTTATTTTTTTTACATGTGGAGATGATCAACTTTTGAATGAAGACAAAAAATATGTTGCAAGTTATAGTACATGTACTGTAACGAAATAGCTGTCCCCTATTCTCCTTCTTCATCCGGTAAAACCCTAAAACCCTCAACCGGAAAAATCACCCCAACCGGAAGTTCAGGATCGAACGGAAGTCATCTCGACCTCAGTATTCGGTCCAACTCCAACCGGAAAAATCCTCACCGGTTCCGTCTCAACTTCGAGCGGAAACTTCAACCGAAAAAATAGAAGGTTCCGGCTCAACTCATGTTCAACCGGAATCGACAAGTTTAACCGGAAACATCTTCAAGCAGAAATCTCATTTCAACCGGAAGAACCAAATTCGCCTCAACTCCGTTCCGTACGAATATCACGCGGAAAGTTCAACCGGAGAACAATTCAACCGGAAAAACCTACTTCAACTAGAAGTTAGAAAATCAACCGGAAATCATTCTCGTTCGACCAGAAAAGCTTCTGACGTGGCTAAGGTTGCCGGAGTTCGCTTCAGATAAAGAAACGGTATGCCGGAACCAGCCGAAGACCGCCGTAAAAACGTGTTGTAATCGGAAAAACTCCAACAACCGTTTCTGTTCTAGTTTTTGAAAAACCATAAGACGGATCTTACTAAAGGTTTGCTTGATCCTAAAGAGAACACGGTGCGTAAATAATAGTTTGTTTTATTGAAATCAACATAGACTCAATTACAAACTCTCTCTTAAGCTCTCTAGAGAAACACACTCAAAACACATAGTTAAGAACTGGTCTCTCTCCCTCGTTTTTACATTCAAAGCACAAGTTCCTATATATAGACGTCTGCTCCGAGCTCCGTCCGAACTCCAAGTTCGGCGTGTCCGAACCTCAGGTTCGGACCTAGTTCGACCAGCAGCATGAACTTGTCTTGAATCTTCATATCATCTTGTTCAGATACTTCACATGACGCACAGATTATGTATCAACAAACTCCCCCTCGTCATGTGCAGTATCTGTTCGCCAGTTAAAACATATTCCTTGAACAAACTCCCCCTCAACTTGATGGTAGCTTGATCTTCGAATACTTGACGATGAACAGTTGTTTTCATCTTTATCAACAGCTTCAGAAGACTTCAAGTTGTGATAAACTCTTTCCTTTGAGTACCTGGCCAACATAAATAACCTTGGTGCAAAACTTCTCTTCGAGAAACCAAGATATGAATTTTGAAAATGTTTTTCGTATCTTGTGTCGATCAATCGAAAACAAATAAGAAACAAAATCTTTTTGATTTTTAGAAAGTTTATATCAAAACAAACCTAAAATCTTTTGGACTTTTCAAACTTATGCTAAAACACACCAAAAATCTTTTTGTACTTTTCGGAAATGAAATGTAAATGCAATGCAGAAACAAACCCTATTTTTGGGTATTTTGTGAGAAAGATCATGGGTATTTTGTGAGAAAGATCATGACGCAAGATCATATCAGACATAACGCATCTAGCACATTTCAATTTCGGTCTTAATCAGCATGCAAGCCAAGATAATCGCAAATACAACATTGATTGTTTATTTCAGCATGTACCAATCATATTTATCGTTTTCAGATATGCTTAAGGTAATTTTTATCATGCACTGATAACTCGGCCTCTACTCTATCAGAAATACTAGCAAATCATCATGTTTATCATATAGAAGTGTCTTTTATTCGAGATTTAAACATCCTTGATGAGTCATGCAAAAATAAAGCAGAACCTCAAATACCTAGCAATCAGGTCGGTCTTTCGACACGCAGAGAAAGCCCAAGTATTTGAGAAAATAAAAAAGCAAAAACAAGTTGAAATTGTATAATCCAACAACAATCAGGTCGGTTCTTCCGAACGCGCAGAGAAAGTCCAATGGATTATACGAAACACCAATAAAAATAAAGCAGAACGTCAAACGAACAACAATCAGGTCGATCTTACGATACGCAGAGAAAGTCCGATCGTTTGATAAAATAAAGAAAATCAAACAAGTTTAAATCTTCCAAAACGAAAACATGCATTCATCAGGATATATCTTTATTCTATTTTTGTTTTAGAATCATCACATAGCATTCATCAAGAAGCAAACAACCAAAGATTATCAGGCAAGCTTTATGTTTATATCTTACTTACAGATATCAGATTAGTCATGCACATTCACAGATCATACAAGCACCTACAGCCTTTAGACTTACTCTATCCATGGCAGATAGCGTATATGTTGATGTACTATCATTTATTGCTTTTGTCAAATCAATTTCTCAATTTTTTATCTTTATATTGTCCAATTTCTCCCCCTAAAATTCAAACAAATACTATTTTGTTGAATTTTCCAATTTTCTCCCCCTAAAAATATGAACGAAAGAAAAATGAATAACAAAAATGAAAATGATCGATCAACACTTGACACATTTTGAAAATGATTTTGGAAAAATCAGTATTTCAAAGATAGGAACGATGCAAGTTAACTTAAAAACCACAAGTATCTCACTGTCAACAACCTCCCGATTACTAACAGGTCTTCCTGAAATACCTGCAAACACTGGAAAATAGTAAATTCTTAAAACCCCGACCCTCATCCCCAACGATGATAGGTCGTCCAGTGTCCTTAACAAAATCTGTGTTGGCCGTGGAGACAGCTTTAGGTCTCCATTCCTGTTTTGGTGTGATGATTTCTAGTGAACCATTGTCAACTGATGAATGACAATCAGAACTACTACCCAAATTCTCCAAAAAAAGACTTCTTTTTCCATGAAAATTTAGTATTGGGCATTGGTTCACTAAAAATAATGCCATCAAGATCAACATACTTTGTATGTTTAGCATTTGATGATGAATTGTTAGCAGTCGTAGGACAATTATTTGCATAATGACCTTTCTTACGACAAACAAAACAAAGTCTTTTACCAGTTGAATTGATAGAAATCGGTTTTCCAAACTTATCAGTAAGACCTTCATCATGAATTTTTGAAAACACAGGTTTTGATTTCTTTGGTTTGTGAAATTTTGGAAAACATATTGGAGAATCATAAAAACCCAAATCATCTCCATAACCAAAGAATTTATCTTTATGATAAAACCTGTTAGACTTAGCAGAATAAAATGAATCTGAAATGTTACCGCTTTGTTGTGTAGCATCAGATACACAAGAAGACCCTTCAGAAGAAAGCTTTTCATCTGGTGAAACTACTTTCGGCTTCCAACATTGTGTCTTCTTATCTGAAAACACCTTCTGCTTCTTTATCTTCTTCGCTTTGAACTCCTTTTTGTTGAAATCCTTAGTCGGCATTTCTATTCCTTTAAATCCCAAACCTCCATTTTTCTGTTTAAACTTATCTTGAACAGAAGTCGGTATCGAATGACCTTGTTAAGCTTTGTAAATTCAGACTTGATACCTTTCAGGTCATTCTTTCCAGAAATCAATGAATCATCTATCACAATTTCAGAAAACTTTGGCACCGTTACGTTTTCTGGATTTCCATGAAACACCTGTTCTTTCTCAATAAAAGTAGATTTTGAATCAAACTTCAACCCTTTGCGGTAATCAACCTCCTTCTTATTCTTCTTTGATTTGAATTTTAGTTTCTTCCTTGAACTGGTATCAGCAAACTTTGAATAATCATGCTGTTCAACACCAGATGATGTAGCTGGAACAGACATTTCAATGTCCACTGGAGCAGGAACTTGATGAAGACATTCATCTTGACCATTTTTCTCACTCTTTTCCAGTTCATACATATAATTCAGAAAAGTCGGTGAATGGTTGCAATTTTTCAATCTTCGTTGCAAATCAAACATCTCGATCTTTTGTTCAGATATTTTCATATTAGCTTCCGATAACTCTTTCTGTGAAGCAATGTACTTGTCAGACAATTTGTTATAATCACTGATATGACATCGTCTCAAGCGACACTCTTCCAGAACTTCTTCAGAAACCTTCTCCACTTGTTTCTTATAGTAAATAACATCCTGTTTCAAAATGTTATTTTGACTTTGAATCTCACCATTTCTATCACGCAACTTGGTAAGTTCCTCTTGAAGTTGAATTACTCTATCGGCAACTTCGACAGCAGCTTTAGTAACTTTTTCATATTTTTGTTGAAGAGGATAACATTTCTCAAATAAAACATCAAAATCTTCAACAGCTTCCTTTTCCTTAGCTTGAGCTTTATTGCATTCTTCAACCAACAAATTTTTTCTCTTTCAACCATCCTTCCTTAATATTAGCAAACTCCAAACAATTTGCACATGATATAGACACATCCTTTTGGATTTTGGTAGCTAAATCATTACAAACTTTACTTTTCCATTCCTCCACTTCTTTTGTCAAGAAAGCATTTTCTTCAGTCAACATTCCCACCTTTTTCTCTAACTTTTCAATTATTCCTTTAAACTTCAAATCTTGATCAATTGTTTTCTGAGAAAGTTTAGACATATGTTCCTCACACTGTGTCTTCACAAAATCCCATATCCGTTTTGCCTTTCGAAACTTCCTGATTTGATTCTTAAGAGTTATAGGCAAAGCTAACATAAGAAGTGTAGTAGCCCTTTCATTTTGATCAAATGCTTCCCTTTCTTCACTTGAAAAATTATGCATTTCCTTAAAATCACCATCACTATAAGTTGGATACTTATGTTCGTTTGTAATTGGTAACCATAATTTTTTATCCAAATCGTGTACATATCCTCGAAAATTTGTCGCCCAACCATGATAATCTTCAAGATTTGTTGATACATGGTTCCTGATCGTCATGTGAAGTATCGAATACAAGACGGAACGTTCAAGTTTAGGTCTGGCCGAACCATGGCCGAACTCCAGGTTCGGAGCCGCCGAGGCTTGGCCGAACCTGAGGTTCGGCCAGTCGTAATTCCAGCCTATAAATATGTTTGTCTTGTATAGTTTCAGGAGCTTTTTGGTGTCATACATTCTCTAAGTGTACTCTGTGGTTCTCTGTGGTTAATACAAATCCTGTTTGTATTTACTCTCTGTGTTCTTACTCGTTATACATTGATTTCATATCGACTAAGTAGAAGATCCACACGCTCAAGCAATTTCAAGTGGTATCAGAGCATTTGGTTTGCTCTACTAGTCGGAGATCAGTGTTTTTCGAGTTATCGAGTTCAAATTCACGTTTTTAACTTTCAAAACTCGTTTTTCATCTTCATTTCTCAAAATTCTCGTTCAAAACATCATGATTCACGTCAAATATGTCTGTGTTTGCTCATTTTCAGTTGATTGAGTGTTTACAGCTCGCGAGGTGTCAATTTCAGTGAGTTTTTCCAAGTTTTTCCGAAATTTCACGTTCGGCCGAACTCGAGGTTCGGCGTAACTGCTCCGCACTCCAGGTTCGGAGTACGCTCGGCATAACTGCTCCGCACTCCAGGTTCGGAGTACGTTCGGAGTCCATTTTTGTTCGATTCGGTGAGAGTTCGGACTAGGCTCGGAGGGTTTCGGAGTCTACTGGGTTCGGTGAGAGATCGGAGAGAGTTCGGACTGTGTTTCTGAGTTCGGACCACGTTCGGAGGAAGCTCGGAGGGTATATTAGGTTCGGACAAGGTTCGGAGTGAACAGTAACTTGTGTTTCAAAAATGTCCGATTTTCAAGCATTCGCAGCTATTCAAAACTCAGTTCAAGCGACTATGCAAACGATGATGAACTATGATAATGAAATTGGAACAAGTCAGAAAGTTCCCAAATTGCTAAAGTTGGAAGATTATCATAGTTGGGTTAAACGGTTTGAAGCATATGTCGATACAAATGATATTGATATGTGGTTAGCATTCACTGAGCAATATATTTACCCTAAAGATGAAACTGGTGAACCTATACTTCAAAGAAAAATGTCTTCGGAACAAAAGAAAGCTTATCAAGCTGAGAAAAAGGCATATGGTACTTTAACGATGGCTTTGCCTAAAGAGTTACTTCATCAATTTGCTGGTAATTACACATCGAAAAGTCTATGGGATGCTTTAGAGAAAAGATGTGAAGGCAATGACCAGTACAAGAAAAGTCGACAAAAGGTTTTGAAGAAAGAGTTTGATAGTTTCAAACATTATCAGAATGAAACGATTCCCAATCTGATTGCAAGATTTGCTCATCTGATGAGTGAAATGCGCTTGGTGAATCTTACTAAAGACGAAGCTGATATGAAAGAGAAGATTTTGGAAGCTTTACCTGAAAAATGGGAGAATTATGTTATGATGATTACTCATGACAAGGATTTTCAAGGATTGACTTTCAATGATTTAGTTCAAAGAATTCAGGCAAGGGATATGGAATTGATGGTGAACAAGTCTCTTCCTACACAAATTCAGAATCCTGCAGTGTATCATGGTGAAAATGATTCTACATTGAATGCTGGGAAATCGAATATTCTTAATTCTGCACCCCCGACAGCATTCCTGGCAGGTAAATCTGAATCTTCAAGTTATTCTTCTGCTGGTTGTACTGTTTCTGTTCCGAGTTCTTCAAATCAAACTGCATTATCTGTTCAAACTATCGATGATTATAATGCTTTAATGTCTGCATTGGTATCTTCTTATTTTGGTGTTATCACTGGTGCTGTGAGTAATGCTGAGTTAGCAAATGAAGATTATGATCAGATTGATTATGATCATTTGGAGGAAATGGATCTAAATTGGCAGTATGCAATGCTGGTTCGACGAACGAAGAAATTTTTCAACAGAACTGGGAAGAAGAGATTGAATCAGGAAGGAAAGATTGGTTTGGATAAGTCGAAGGTGAAATGCTACAAATGTTCAAATTATGGTCACTTTGCTAGAGAATGTCCAAGTTCTGCAGATACTAAGTTGAAGACTGGTCAACATGCACATTTAGTTTATCATTCCCCAAATAAAGCTGAGAAGGTTGAGATTAAATCTGCTAATGTTGTTCATGATTGGACCAATACGTTTTCACATTCAAGTGAGTTTGCATGGAATGCAGATACTGAAGCTAAAAGGAATAATTCTAAACCTGCAATTGCTTTGACTGTTCGTCATATTGATGATGATAGCATTTTAACTGATTCTGATTCTTATTCAAGTGTATCTTTGGTTCAAGAAGAATTGCCTAGAGTCTCTGAGAGTTCAAAGGTTGAAGAGGCTGAATGTCTTAAATGTAAGAAATTTCTTCAGGAGATTGCAAGTTTTGAACAAAGTCATCAAATTTCGACTGAAGAAATAGTGGTGTTAAAGCAAGAGTTAGAAGATTTTCAAAAGAAGTATTATGAGTTGGTTCATGTTCATGACGATGTGTTAAAAGAGAAAACAGTATTGGCTGAAGAATGTGAGAAAGCAAAGGCTGAAGCTTTAGATGCAGCTCAAGATTTTGAGAATCTGTTTGAGAAAAGTTATCCAGTTCAGAAAAAGTATGAAGAAGCAACTGCTCTTATTGCTACAACTGCTGTTACTGTTGAAAAGCTTCAGAACAAAATTTCTATGCTTCAAGATGAGAATACTCTCTATCGTGATAAGAATGAAGTCTTGACAAAGGATGTTGAGATTTACAAGAAAAAGAGAGAAAGTGTTCTTGAAGAGTTATTTGCTGAATGTGAGATTCGAAAGTTACAAACTTATGAATATGATGATCTCAATGCAAAGTTCATCAAGTCACAGAAAGAAGTGTTTGACTGCTCAACAACAGATCAATGATTTAAAATTGGAGATTTTGGAGTTAAAGCGGCAAGTGAAGAATTGCAATTTATCTCCCACAATGCTAAATTTCTTATATAAGCAAGATCAGAGTTCAGATAGTTCTCAGAAAACTGATGTTCACTTGGTTCCTCAACCAGTGGATTTAACTGAAGTTACTGCTGCTCCGATTGATCCCAAAGATGAATTGCATGATTATTCCAAGTTTGCTACTCCACCCAAAAAGAACAAATCTAAATCCAAAAAGAAAGAAAAGTCGTTGGGTGAAGCTCCAAAATTTGCTTCAAAGTCTGTTTTGTTGGAGAATGAGAAAGTTTTTGATAAGGTTGTGTCAAGTTCTTCATCTGCAATTGACGAAGACAAAGTTTTGGTTGAAAAGAACAAGTTAAAGGACATTAAAGCCAAATTCACAAGTGAAGCTAAGGCGAGAGTAGCTTCGGGTTCTTCTTCAAGTACTTCAAAGGTTTCAGGCTCCAAACACAAAGGTGTGGGGTTTGTTGTGAAGGAAGAATTGATTCAAACAAAGAAACCGGTGAAAGTCGCCAAGGCTCCTAAAGTAAAGAATGCAAAGAAATCACCATCTCAGAAGGAGTTCACATTACTATTCTGGAAGATCGTCATCTTCAAGGAGTCCATCTCCTAGGTATGATTCCTCTGATGATTTCTTTGATAATTTTGATTCTGAGCATTCATCTGGTTTTTCAAAATCAAAATCATTTTCAAACACTGTTTCGAGAAAGACTTTGTTATGTATGTCGTCAACCTGGACATCTTGCTGCTGATTGTCCGACGACTGCATATATTCACAACACTGCCAAATATGTGGATAACAAAGGTCAAATTTTTGATGAACCATGGTCCTCAAAGATAAAATCTAATCGTAAATCGTTTTGGTCTAAACCAAGTACGTCGGTTGAATCTGATTCAGGTTCTGATCAAAAATTTAAATTTTTACAAATTTGGAAACCAAAAGTTGTTTCCAAGGCCAACAATGACTTTGTGGAAGACACCGGGCGACCCGACGATGTTACATCGGGTCGATCCCAGAGCGACTAATGATTTATTTGGTGTCAACAGGTGTTTCAAGAAGACCTTTCAGTGATTGGAAAATTGCTGTTTGTGAAATATCTGTTCTAATTAATCTGATTTTCAAAATTCATTGTGTTTTCCAAAAGATTTACCCTGCAAGTGTTCGTGTTGGTTGATCAATTTTTCTTGGTTTTTCACTCCGTCTCATTCTGAGGGGGAGTTTGTTTTTGCAAAAATACAAAAATAGTGTGTGGTTTTTCAAATCGTAAAAATGAAAATCTATAAATAGAATTATCATTTTTAGGGGGAGAAATTTGAAAAAGACAAAAACATTAAAATTGCAAAAAGACAAAAACATTGAAAAATGAGAAATTGTATCCGACATGATTGGGAAATGATGGTACATTGGCTGACAATGTCTGACTCATGGATAAAGTAAGTGAAAAAGCCATAAGACCATTTGATCGATGTGTAAGGTAGGCTCGGCATTAAATCAGAAAGTATACAGATGTGATAAACACATTAAATACTAATGCTTGACCTAGTGGACAACATCTTGATGCATATCTCATGATATATCAAGAAAAGATATGTGAAAAATAAAATGAGAAGTCACTGTGTATACATGTGTTCATTTTGCAAAGATTTAAACTTGTTTGATTTTCTTTATTTTGTCAAACGATCGGACTTTCTCTGCGTGTCGAAAGACCGACCTGATCGTTGTTCGTTTGACGTTCTGCTTTATTTTCTTTGGTGTTTCGTATAACTCATCGGACTTTCTCTGCGTGTACGGGAGTACCGACCTGATTGTTGTTGAGTTATACAACTTCAACTTGTTTTTTATTTTCTTATTTTGTTAAATCCGAGGCCTTATCTGCGTATCGAAAGATCGACCTTAAGGTAGACGATTTAACGTTCTTATTTCTTTTTGCATGGAACACAGTTGACTATATCATGATTACAATCCTTATGTGATTAAAATCACAAGTGAAATCACAAAATGTGATAAGCAAAGCATATCTGAGTATGTCTGAAAGTGTGGGGTACACTGGTCAATGCAAATCTAATAAATACCTTAACATATCCAGATGTTATGAGTATGATTGTGCCAGAGTTTAAAGTTGGACAAAGTATATCTGCAATCGGCATGGCTTATGTGCTACAATAATTGAAATTGAAGTGTAGTTCAGCATGTTATGACCAATATGATCCCAAGTTGTGATCTTTCTCACAAAAGACAAAAATAGTGTCTGATTCTGTACTGGCATTTACTGTTCTTATCAGAAAATACCAAAAAGATTTTAGGTGTGTTTTGATATAAAGTTTCTAAAAGTCAAAAAGATTTTGTTTCTGATTTGTTTTCGATTGATCAACACGGAATACAACATCATTTTCAAAATCATGATATCTTGGAGTCTCAAAGAGACATTTTGCACCAAGATTATTTATGTTGGCAGGTTTCTAAGTGGAAAGAGATCATCACAACTTCATGTCTTCTGAAGATTGTTGATAAAGAGACTTCACACGGTGCAATATCAAGTATTCAAGATCGAATTCATCGTCTAGATCGAGGAAGAGTTTGATTGAAGATACAAGATACAAGTTTGAGAAGAGGGGATGATACTGCACATGCCGAGGGGGAGTTTGTTGATACATGGTTTCTGATCGTCATGTGAAGTATCGAATACAAGACGGAACGTTCAAGTTTAGGTCTGGCCGAACCATGGCCGAACTCCAGGTTCGGAGCCGCCGAGGCTTGGCCGAACCTGAGGTTCGGCCAGTCGTAATTCCAACCTATAAATATGTTTGTCTTGTATAGTTTCAGGAGCTTTTTGGTGTCATACATTCTCTAAGTGTACTCTGTGGTTCTCTGTGGTTAATACAAATCCTGTTTGTATTTACTCTCTGTGTTCTTACTCGTTATACATTGATTTCATATCGACTAAGTAGAAGATCCACACGCTCAAGCAATTTCAAGATTTATCAACTTTGGCACATTCTGACGATGACGCTCAGCCTCAATTTCATTCATTTTGAGAATTTTAAAATCCTGCCCGGTCCGAACTCCCACCGAACTTTGTCCGAACTCAACTGATCCTCCGATCTTGCTCCAAACTTTGTCCGAACTTGATTACACAGTCCGAATTTAGACCTTTGTCCGAACTCCTCCGATCTTACTCCGATCCTACTCCGAACCCTCACCGAAACAAGAATGACCGAATGACGTCCGAACTCTCTCCGAACTAGAAGTTCGGAGCGGTTATTTTTCGGTTACTCCGAACCTCGAACGAATTTAGACACTCTCGACATAATTTTCGCGATTTTGAGAGATATAGGACGAGATTTTGACAGGAACTCAGGTAAAACCCATAGAAATGGTTTAGAAATGAAAATCACTTGAAAAGCATAAAGATTTACTCGTTTTTTAATGAAAACAACTCGGTTTTATCTCGAAAACGACTACAATCAAAGAAAACGCAATAGAGCAACCTGGATTTGCTCTGATACCAATTGAAAAACCATAAGACGGATCTTACTAAAGGTTTGCTTGATCGTAGAGAGAACACGGTGCGTAAATAATAGTTTGTTTTATTGAAATCAACATAGACTCAATTACAAACTCTCTCTTAAGCTCTCTAAAGAAACATACTCAAAACACATAGTTAAGAACTGGTCTCTCTCCCTCGTTTTTACATTCAAAGCACAAGTTCCTATATATAGACGTCTGCTCCGAGCTCCGTCCGAACTCCAAGTTCGGCGTGTCCGAACCTCAGGTTCGGACCTAGTTCGGCTAGCAGCATAAACTTGTCTTGAATCTTCATATCATCTTGTTCAGATACTTCACATGACGCACAGATTATGTATCAACAGTTTTAATTGTTGCTGAAGCCTCAGTCGCCAGAATTTGCCTCAAACTGCCGGAGTTCTCTTCTGATCCGATTTAACCCGCCGGAACTCGCCTCAGATTGTCGGAGAACGTATCTATTCAGGTCAGTATTTTCGGTATGACATAAATCGATCGGGTTACGATGGTTTGATCGAGATAGAGTTTCGGTTCCGCCAACTTACGATCGGATGCTACTGATCACAAACTGGATTAATTATTGTTGAGGTTTATCAAAGAAGTTTCTGAATGGATTTTCAATTACGGGTTTGGGTCCGGATAATTATTTTTATTGTCAACACAAAGTATAACCGCTTACAGCCGTGAAGGATCCGTATCTACCTAGCTGAATCATTCTAACAGATTTGTAGCCATCATTTAAACCCAGCTTCTCTTGGATACATCAGGTACAACTAAACTATGTTTTCATATCAACTAGCTTCAATATGACAGACATGTTATGAAGTCAAGACGATTTGGAAATTGTGCACAAGTTTTGTTTCATCTGAGAAGAATTACGGGGTTTGCTACTGTTAGACTATTGAAATTCATGGGTTTGATATTACAAGGCTGATTAATTGGGTATATGCCACATTAATGTGTTTTGTTTACAACAGAACATGTTTATTATTTTGCTTGGTTGCAAAAGTCTAGGGGGAGGATATGTGATGAGACTTGTTGCAAGCCATGAGCAAAGCAAATGTGAATTTTAATCTTTGAAGAGTCCTCAAGCCGTAACAGTTGCGTCAATGCCATTATGGTTAAAATCGTAGGCAAGATTATTAGCACAAAAAGAAGTGGTTTATCTATGTGCAAGCATTGGTTTGGTATTCGGCCAAGTATTTCAAGATGGTTGAATTGTGGAGTTAATTCTCGAGTTTTTCATAGATCCTTTATCTTGTTTACTTTCAAAAATATTGGTACCTTGAGTTATGACTTAGTCCTCAAGTAGCTTTCCATTGTGTTGAAGTTTCTAAACACCCTATGCATTTACAGCCTATGGTTTGGGGCTAGAAGAATGTTTATTGTAGGGGGAGCTTCACAAAGGAGAATTGAAGAATAACAGATTTGAAACTACATGAAGATTTTCTTGAAGTCAAGATGCAAGAATACAAAGAACTAATGTCACAAGTGTTGAGTATACCATCTACCAAATAGGGGGAGATTGTTGGGAACCGAGATACCGAGCCAACATGATTTGGATAGATGTGATCAATACTTAACGACCACTTAACATTTACCCTCCCGACAACACGGTGAAGAACATGACAACTCAAGACACAAGACTCAACTAAAGAAAAGGCTCTAGTGAATATTATTTATTGTTTAAATATTGTTACTAGTTGGTAGTTTACTATTATGCCCTTAGTGAGTTTGTATTATAAATAGTAAGTCTTTCTCATGTGAAAGACTTGATGATACATGTATGAGTGTAGAGAGAGTTAGTCATGGTTCCTTGAAGCTTATCGAGGGTTCATGAACTCACCTAGTAAGTTCATGATACCCGGGAATGCGTGGGGTAGGTAAAATGTAATCTTTCGGTTATCTTTAGTTATCTATCATTCCATGTTGTTTATCTATCTATCTTGTTCTTCATCTATCATGTTTATACTAGCTTTGCTCATCATCATCATCACATCTCAAACACCATCGTGTTCATATACGGGTGTTCATTAGTTTCTATAAAAACGAGTTACACAAAGACTCGATCCGCTGCCGCAACCAAGGTATTTTGCCAACCACCTCGGTTTTTCACTAAGTTTTACGGGCCGGTCCGGGTTAAACCGGACACACGAAACCCAAACCCATAACCCGGACCGTTACCCCCGGGTTTTAAAAATCTAACCCATGACCCAACCCATTTGAAAAAATAGTAACCCAAACCATTTTTTTTTCCGGATTAAGCGGGTTGGGTCGGTTTTCCGGGTTTATGAACACCCCTAGATATATTAATAATTAAGAACTAATTTATGTTACTCTGTTCATTACTAGGAAATGATCCTAGAGGACATATATAATAATGTTTCCAACATTTTTTGTAGGTTCATGTTGGAGGGGTACAAAATCATGAAATTATAGTTTAAATCCCCCGTAGAAGAATGGAAGAATGTTGATGTCATGCATTTGCTACTTTGCTAGAAATGGTAATTTGTTTATATCCACTGAAGACGTGATGTGTTCCACTCTTCCCTTTAGATGTCTTTAATTTATGTATAACATTTCAAATAATTAATCAATAGGGT
Organism: Deinandra increscens subsp. villosa; assembly: GCA_039602395.1. Classification (NCBI taxonomy): domain Eukaryota; kingdom Viridiplantae; phylum Streptophyta; class Magnoliopsida; order Asterales; family Asteraceae; genus Deinandra; species Deinandra increscens. The sequence goes on along the minus strand of JBCNJP010000062.1, from coordinate 13,624 downwards.
CCTTATGTGATATATTAATAATTAAGAACTAATAAAGAGATAATGAATCAATGGGGTCTGCATGCTTTCCTAATTATGTACTTTGTTAAAAGGCATATAACTACATTATGTTAATTGTACAAAATTCAAGGATCGATCCAACAACACTGATGGTCAATTGGAAAAACTTAAGTTCGAACTTAAAGAGGAGAGACTTCTTCGGGATGAAAAAAATGAACAAGTTAAGGCCCTTTTCTTGAAGATTGAAGAATCGAAGAAAAAACTTGATCTACTTATAGCTCATCTATCTGCACTTGGAACACCGTTAGCACACCAACTTAATATTCCGGCATCTACATAGGTAAATTCTTTACATCACAACTTAATCATACTATTCTCAAGTACTTTATAATAACATATACTCTTGTTCATGTAGAACACAATCCGGATGAACTCTTGTTCCTAAAGAACACAAATAGATGCAAGTTCCTGGTACATAAGAAAATATACCTCATGTAAGAACACAGTTATGAGTAAAATGGAGCTCTGCTATGATTCATTGAAAATGTATGTTAATATGAAAAAAATAGAGTATATACATAAAGTGTATGAATAAAACTGGAACAACTTATGTTAGATTAAAAAAACAGAATATATACTATCGTATCGGGATCAACTCTTCTGCCGGCCAAGTTCATCCGGTTCCCATCTATTTATCCTCTGCAATGTCTTGTAACCGAAATTTGGCCTTGTTACATAGGACACTTTCATGATAGGCCCACGTCATTATTCTGCTCTCACTTTTTACCAATTCAAAAACATTGTTCTAGGTAAATTCTAAGGAGATTTTTGTTGGATCTAGCCACAGCACTAATCATGCTGACATACACACAACGGTTAGTATTTGTCAAACTCATTATCGGTTTGATTGCTCATTTACATAAAGTAATTAATTGAATTGTAGGACGTGAAATCGTTGGTCGATCAACCTCGTCTGAAGCGGTTGAAAAGATAAAGGTATATATTTGCCAGTCAAGTTTCATTCCGTTCTATAGTTTCACAGTAATTTGTTTGGTAATGTCATGTAGTCCCATTTTAAATGTTATTTGGTACCTCAAACACTTGGGCTAGCTAGGGATTGTTGGAACAAATGGTGAGATCTGTACCAAATAAAGTTTAACTAACTTTGAAGTTTATCCGGAACTTACTGTGATGTTTATCCGGATGTTTTAAGTTCATCTAGATATCTAATGTTCATCTGGAAATCATTTGAATTGTAGGACCTGATGACCCATATTACTTGCAGTTAAATAGCACTCCTAAGTCCATATCTATCATGGTGGTAAGTATTTCAAAATTGCTATATATATTATGATCAATTTCCATAACCTAATTATCAATTATATGTTTTGGTATAGGAATGAATACAAGAAAAAATGGTCCTAATTAAGCTCAAATCTGGACAGTTGAAGATGAACCCCACGTGGTAGTGTTGTTGGCTCCCGGATTGAAAATTAAATTGAGAAAAATGCTTGTATGCAGTGTAATTTTCTTTAAATTTTTATTTGTATTTCATTTGTATTTGACTTGTAATTGAGTTTTATTTGATTTGTAATTAATAATTTGTAATAAGTTTTAAATTGGCCACGCGTATAGCAAGGACACATCTGATTTCAACAACCTTTTGGTCACTTTTTTTTCACAAATATATGTGGCTAAAACACAAATATACGTGACCATATAATACCAAAGGCCACACTTTTTATATTTTAACGTGGTTGTTGCCACCATTTGGCCACGCGTATTGGGACAAATTATCTGATTTCAACTACCCTTTGGCCACTTTTTTTTTAAATATATGTGGCTAGAACACAAATATACATGACCATATAATACCAAAGGTCACGCTTTTGATATATTAACGTGGCCGTTGTCACCCGTTGGCCACGCGTATTGGGACAAAATGTATGATTTCAGCAACCTATTTGGCTACGCTTTTTTTTATAACATATGTCGCTAAAACACAAATATACGTGACCATATAATACCAAAGGCCACGCTTTTGATATTTTAACGTGGCCGTTGCCACCCTTTGGCCACACGTATTGGGACAAAATTTATGATTTCAGCAACCCTTTGGCCACATATTTTTATAATGTATATGGCTAAAACACAACTATATGTGACCATATAATACGAAAGGCCACGTTAAACAAACACATGTAGCCATTAGGACCCTTTGGCCACGCTTTCCGGAAGAGTTGTTTGATTACAACAATAAATATTGGTATCCTTTAGCCACGCTTCTAGGTGGCTTCAGCCACTGATATTGTAACGTGGCCGTATGATACATATGGTGACGAGACCTTCGGTGCCGATTAAAATGGAAAAAAAAAACGTGACCAAATACCTTTGGTCACGGTTTTTTCCCGTGGCCGAAGGTGAATTTTGACGTACTGACATTTGAGCTTTTCTCATTAAGTCTAATGATCAATGGTTCAAATTTATAACATAACGCATAGCCTGGTTAATATGATTCATAAATTGTGCCACATCATATGCAACATAGGATGTGTCATCCTTCAAGTATGCTAGATGTGACCATGATTAGTCTAATAATCACTTGGTTGATTAATGGCTCATTAAATTATATATTTTATCATTATAGAATATCAACAAGCTTAAATGTGACAATCCTCCTTTTCGGATCTTTTCCTGATTTAACCTAAACCTGAATTGTTATAAATTTTCCATGAACATTTATGAGTTTCACTTGTGTTGACCTCGTCATCTAGGATTTGTGTAGCCACCACTATACGAGCATTCACTTGAGTCTAGACGTCTTGTGTTTTATGATTTTAGGTATCATAATCTATGATTTCATATGAGCGTTTTGTCATTTTATGTGAAAATGAACTTATGATTTTATGTGATATATTTTTATATATATATTCACATGTTATTTTATGATTGTATGGACAATGTGTCACGTAATTATACATAACGCATCTATTTTTTTATGTGAATTTACAGTATCATTACAACACCGGATTCATCATTTTATGCAAACTTAAAATACATAATCAAGGTTATATTTTCTTATACGTTAGGCATGTTTGGATGTACGCTCGCATATTCATCTTAGAAATCAGCCTTCGTTATCCCCGTTAGAGTTGTTAACGGCTTGTAACCTCAAGGGACTAATTTTGCAATACTCAAAACTTGAATTCTACTGAACAAACCTTAAGGGTCCTATTTTACAATCTCTGAAACTTGATTTTCCATTAATCACACCTGGAAGGACCTTCCTTGTCAATATGACAAACTTTGTTTTAAAGCTTTTCACAACCAAGATGGTAACGGTAGGAAGACCCTCATTAACCCATATTCAATGCTACTGTCCGGTTACGCAATTGATTGATCAACCACACATTAGAACCAACACAAGTCTCTCACATTCTATTCATTTTCTTTAAGTGAAAATCAACTCATGAAACTTCCGTTCCTCCCGATCACCGTCAAGAAAAAGAAACCGGCGACCACACATCACCTTCGACTTGTTAAGGACTTCGTAATAGTTATTTGTTTCTGTCACCGCAATCGCACCGCTATCCAGCCACCATTTGTCTCCTGTTCCGACACTCGCAGTCGCCGTTAAGTAGCAACGGCAAGAATCTTAGGCGGTTCGAGACTCGGTTCGAGGTGTCATCACGGTTCGTGTTCGGTATTCATTTATAGTTCATGGTAATCCTAAGACTCCACTGTGTTCGATTTAGAATAGTCATGTTGCGTCGATTCATCTCTGGTTAAGTTTTTGGAACGAGCTCGTGTTACAATGGAGGTCGGGTCAAAGGTGTACGTAGGGTTCTTAAATGCGGAAGATAACTCGCGACCTGTTCGATACTTATATTTTGTTTTCCAAACAAAACACAATTTTTAGTTTGTCTTAGTGGTTTAGTCGTTGTGCAAAGAGCCGATGGTTGGAGGTTCAAGCCATGCTTGCGCCTGATTAATTTTTTTTACCAGATTTCAAAAATACTCCACTCTGTTATCACCTAAAAAGATTTCAAACCAACTTTAAACCAATAACACATTATGTCCTAGTGGTTGGTGTACTTGTTGTCGATGTAGACATCACGGGTCCGAACCCGTGACTTCCATATTTTTTTTTGTTTTTATTATTTTGAGCCCTTGAGAACACTAGGGTGACCTAAAGCACTTATCTAACCGATCCTTGACATGTTTTAGAACCCGTAAACTTGATTATTAATTCGTTCTCTTGAGCTTCTCGTTACTTTGGATAAAACTTGGTTTTAAATATATATATATATATATATATATATATATATATAGTAATATATATATATATATATATATATATATATATAGGGTGAGGTTCATTGTAGACACTTTCGCATGTGAAATAGCTCTTTTTCACATGTGAAAGTTTCTAATTAATGAGAAAAAAGAAAAAAAGAAAAAAGAAAATTAATCACAACCATTAGATCAAGAGATCTAATGGTGAAAAAGGGTGTCTACCTGTCTACACTTATGGGGGTGTCTACAATGAACTTTTCACTATATATATATATATATATATATATATATATATATATATATATATATATATATAGTGAAAAGTTCATTGTAGACACCCCCATAAGTGTAGACAGGTAGACACCCTTTTAAAACTAGTAATGTATACCACATATATGAGGGTTTTTTTTGGTGTGGTACACATATGTATCACTAAAAAAAACACAAAAAAATGACAGAAATATAACACATATGGTGCGTCTTAGAGAAAACAAATATTAACTCATATTAAAGTATGAGTTTTTTTTTTGTGGTACACATGTTTATCACAGAAAAAAATAAAAAAATAAAAAAATAAAAAAACGTTAACTTTTTATTTTGTTTTTATAGAATTAAAGATAACATAATTATAAGATTTTTGGTGAAAATTTTTTAAAAATATATTAACGTATGAAAAAATTATGTTGGTTTTAAGATGGTTTTCGCATTTTCGCATGATCCTTTCCCTATATATATATATATATATATATATATATATATATATATATATATATATATATAACGAGCATTTTTGTAAACTCTACATTGAGGAAAAAAGTATATATAACGGGTACATTTACCGTCGTTATGATATTAACAATTTTAGACAATGGATGTATACAACTATGGTGATGTTTTTATAAATATATATAAATATAAATATATATATATATACACATTTTATTATTTTGATTTCATGGACATATATTATTGAATAATTTATTTTCTTTATCGATTTTTGTTATTGTCATGGTTTTGACTATGTTCCATCCTTGACTCGTTTCGGATTTCAAAACCTATGTCATATTTGAGTCAACGTCATTCGTTTTTCGTCATTGGTTTAGACTTAGTTGTTTTCGTTTGAACACACACTTATGTATATATGCGCGTTAGGTGTTTGGTAAAGTACACAAGACTTGCTACTTGCTACTTGCTGCTTGCTACTTGCTACTTGCTACTTTTGCTACTTGATGTCGTTATTTATCTGGAATTGTTGTGCACTCAAAGGTGAGTTTCATGGCCCCATTTTACTATTTTAAATCCTGTTGGGGGAGATTAACATGCAAGATTTACACAACTGGGATAATTAGACTGTTATATACCAATTGATTACTGTTACTGAGGCACACTAGACAACAAAGTCCTCATGGTACCGTTAGTATTTGATGATGATAGCGGGAAATATGTTGTAGTACTACTGGGTTTGACAAACCCCACCCGGGTCAGTCGCGCTGACACAATTGGATATCGAGCATGTGTTATATTCGTCCTCAATGTAACAAGGCAAACTATAAACAACTGTCAGCTTCGGTGACCATCACGCGCAAAGTTTCATGTATATAGCCTAGCTAGCTATCTGATATATGTTAGTGATTATGCTCACACAACTTGTACTGTTTTGAGAATATTAAACCTGTGAGCTCACCAACATTTGTGTTGACACTTTTTAGAATTTTATTTCTCAGGTTGCTGTCGTTCGAGTATCACGAGTACGTATGCATGAGTCTTTGAAACACTTTTAGCGTCTTTGGACGTCACCTCGGGTGACGATGCTTTCATTTAAATACTTTTAATGTATTTACGCTTCCGCATTTATAAAACTCTGAATTTATATTTTAATGAAATATGAAACGTTTTATTTTTTATTGGCCGTTTTGTGTAACTAATGGACGGCGATCCTGGTTTGTCACGCTCCCTGCGGTGGTATTCCGTGCGTGGATTTTTGGGGGTATGACATTAAAGACAGTGAATCATTTCCAACTTCATGTCTGCTCGTATTTATACGACCATAAATTGAGTGACAAATCTTGTTCGAGCATTCACTCAATAAAGTTAGAATCACCATCCTTGATTTATAATCCAACCACTTTTATGGTTAATGATTAATAAATACTTATACCTTAACAATCCTATATTCAAATTCTTCTAAGCAAGAAATTGCAAACAAGATTCGATTTCCTGCAAAGCTCTTATAAGCTCTAAATCCAGGAATTAAGCATAAAGTTTGAAGCTTAAAATTATAGGAAACTTTCTGCCTAACTACCCTAACCAACCAGGTAACTCTTCTAATCCATAACTTGCCTATTCAAGTCTAGCAACAAGAAGTAGTTCTTGCCACTGAACTATACTTAAAAATATACTTCAAATATCCTTAGGGATCAATGTTCCATCCAAAGGAGAGAGAAGCAATTCCCTAATCCTGGACCTTAAAGGAGCATGAGGTATAAATTGGTATCTTGAAGAAATTCAAGTATAACCAAATAGATAACACATTGTTTGACCAACAAGTTGTTGCATTAATTGGAAAACTGTGAGCGTTCTTAAGGAAATGGATTTTAACGGAACTTGATAATCTTTATGATGATCTAAGTATCTTCTACAATCCATTACCAAAAGATTGAGAGTCAATCAAAAAACAAATATATAATTTGATATGACTTAGTGTCATAATTAAGATATCATTTACTAGATATATGTCCCATAATGTTTTGGTACATAAAATGATAAAAGAATAAAAGTCTAGGGGGGCTAAAATGCACAAAATGGAGTTTAAGGGACCAAAAATGAAAGATAATCAAATCTGGCCGGAATCACGTGTTTATGCGTATCGCGTAAACCAGACCTTAACTTGGCGTGATACACGTAGAATAATAGCAACAGCAGGTCCGTTTTTGGCCACGAGGTTCGACTTAGAGGCTAAGATCCTGCAAATTCGTGGCATATTTCGATCAATTGTCACCATAGACACCTGTAGTAACCTCCTGCGACCGAGAACACTATAAATAGCAGTTTCAGTTTGACATTTAAACTCGCCAATTTCGAGATCTTTGATCTAAAAACCCTAAACCACAACCAAGTCTTCATCTGCAAAATTGGAGCAAACGAAGAGGATTTTTGAAGCGATCTTTTGTAGTTAGGCACTATTAGGTATCATTTAAAATAACCTCCTTCAGTTTTTGTTAAATCGGTCTCTAAGTATGATTTCTAAAAATGCGTTAAAATAAGGGTTCTTGAGCTTGTTTTGCTAAAATTGGGTAATCAGGTTGGAATTAGGGTCTGAATTTTTGTATGTAATCCTAAAATAGTGTATTTTAAGAAAGCCCTAAGTTTATTAAATGTTTGGTAATGGTTTTATAAACGAATTAAATTTAGGGTTTTCGTAACGTTATGCTACTAAAGTTAAGTAAACGGTATTGAATTAAGGTTTGATTTTAAGGGATATTATAAAATGTTATAATTAACAAAAGCCTCAGGGTTTGTTTGGTATGAGGTAATGGAATGAATGATGGAATGGAATGGGTTTAGGAATGGAATGGTCGAATGAATGAAATGGATCATTACCATCCCATCGTTCTGTTTGGTTACCATGTGGGAATGAAATAAATCATTGCTTCGTATTGTTTGATGGTTAGTAAAAGCGAAATAATCGTATATAATTTACTAATATTTCCATTTAAAATTAATACATTCGTTTTATATTTATATTTTTCAATGTTTTAATTTATAATTATTTATTAAATAATTTAATTTATATTTTTTATTTTATTTGTTTTTTTATTTTATTGTTTTATTTTGTATTTATTTTATTATTGTTTTTCGTTTTTTTATATTTTTTATATTTTTATTTTTTATTTTTGATTTTTTGATTTTTCCTTTTTTTACTTTTTATTTTTTCAATAAAATTTTAAAAAATAAATCTAATTGGAAAAAAAAAACTTTAATTCCATTCCTTGAAGGAATCGACAAAAAACACACCTCCCCCATGGAATGAAAATATTTAAAAATGGAAGGAATAGCATTCCTCATGTAATGGTCCATTCCATTCCAATTTACTACCACAACATGTCATTTTTCATTCCGATGTAATGACTCATTCCATTCCACCCTCCATTCCTGCATACCAAACGCTACCTAAGTTTGTTTCAAATAATAATGAGTTATGATAATAAAACGAGAAATACGCAAAATTAGGGATTCTAAATATAGTTATTTAATATAAAATAATCTGGAGGGTATGAGGACTTGATTTTTGGTGTGGTAACCTGTTTCTATATATAATAAGTATATATGAGTTTAAAATGAAAAAAATATCTAAGTATTAAAGATACCGAGTTAAATCGGATATTTAGAAGTTCGTGCAGACCGGAAGAGTAGGCACCTGTACAGTGGGGTTTCTGGCAAAGCGGGGGTGTCGCATAAATCTCAACAGGGACCTGGCATACCTCACTGGGCGATCCCGAGTAGGTAGTGTCCATGATCGGTGACTAAGTCATTAAGATAAGAAAATGACCTAATAGAGTTAAAGCATGAGTTGGTATGAGGACCTAATAGAGTTAAAGCATGAGTTGATATTAAGACTTATTAGAGTTAAAGCATGTGTTTCTACTGAAGATGAAGGGTCGCTGTTTCCCCATAGTGTCGGCTTAGGGAACCATGTACGGACGGAGCGGCAGTCGAACATCGCAACAGCTATCTTACGACAAGATTGGATGACGATTGCAGTGGCAATCGAACCTTTCGAAGGAGATGAAAAATGAAGAGATGCTACTTCCCCATAGTGGTGGCTTAGGGAACCATGTACGGACGAAGCTGCATTGGGTCATTGTGATAACTATCCTTTGAGATGGGACGAAGTGTGCAGTGGTGAGCGGAGTCTTCATAGAGAACCAAAATAGTTGGTTAAATATAGTGACCTAGAAGTTAAGCCTAGGGTCACGGTTAAGATAATAGGATATATTATCATAGTGATTATGTGTTAGCAACTTATATGTTATATATATATATATATATATATATATATATATATATATATATATATATAGGAGAAGGATAAAATGAAAACCTCTCCGAGTTGGAAAAACCGTGAAAACTAAGCTAAAAAAATCATTTTTTGTTCCGATTTTTTTTTATGGTGACTCTCTAACTTAAAAAAACATCCTTCATGAAAAAATAGAAAAAACGCCGAGTAAACTTTTTAAAAAAAAATATTTAAGAACCGATTTTTTTGCAAAAAGAAGTTAACCGGCCAAAAAAGATGTTCAAAATTTGTTATTTTTTTAGATGTATATTTTTATAGATTCTACATTCATTTTTGATGGTTTTGGTGAAAAAAAAAAGCGCCTAGAAATTTTTTTTTTAAATTATTTACGAATCTTGTGAGGACGGGATAATCGGGAAATATATCAAGGAAAAGTTCCTGGCAAGCTGGCTTAGTTATAGATTCATTTACTATAATTAGTTGTAGTTATGTACAATATCTCACTTACTGTAGTACTTGGCTTATATAAATAAAAGTTTTAAATTACCGTTGCTTAATGTCTCTGTTATGCCATGTGTTCATGAGTAAATTCGATGCGTGTCCTATCCTAGTGCCAAGTCTGGGAGCGGGCGTCACAAGTTAGTATCAGAGCCTTGGTTTAAGAGATTTTCGTACAAACGCGGTACCTGAACTTAAATTAGGACTCTGGGTAAAGTAAGTTGAGATAAGAAATATAGATGCCAGCCAGGATAGCTTTTGCCAATAAGGATAAAAATGCATAAGGAACATAATAGGTGAGACTTAGATTATGCGAATGTGGAAAATACACGATTGCAACTAGCTACTGCAATTTTGTATTTACCATATAAATATATCATAGGTACTAACTGTTATGTGCCCAAGTGCAGGGTAGGTTAAATAATAATGTGATACCTGAAGGAGACCCGGAGATGAATTTAACTTAGAGTTATCGCTGAAAGCAAAAAAGCAAAGTGTGCACACTAAGGATAAGTGCGGTGAAAAGTAACTGGGTTTTTAATGCGTCATAATCATATAATTGCAGGTATAAAATTATCATGAATTCAAAATGTGGTGACTCTACATCACATAGGTTCCGAAATGTCACCTTAAGTAAGACACCTGAAGACACGATTGATGATAAACGAAGTCACGGTGAAGGAGAAATTAGAATTGCTATGGCGGGAATAGTGGAAACAACGTTCCAAGCTACGTTGCTATCTTCGAAAGACCATAGGAAATCACTATAGGCGATAGGCCGGAAGGCTCGAAGCGGAAACAGTTGAAGTTAAGATTAGTTCAAAGAAGAATGGCTGAGGCTACCACAAGATGGATCAAAAATCAAAAAGAGCTTAGGAGCTACAAGTAAAAGGAGAATCAATTCACTAGTGTAGGATAGGAATAACTGATTCTTATAGGTATAGCAAAGGAGATCGCTTTGTCAATCGTCGTCCAAACCAGAAGAAGCATTACAAGCATGGAGGTCCGGAGTAGGCCAATAAGAACTTACGTCCAGGAGATGCTGTACTCCAACATCTATTAGGTTTAAATGATTTAAATTGATAAACCACCGATCTCAGGTTAAACCTCAGGGACCAAACCTTAATGGTTTAAATGGTTTAACCCATTCCAAAATACAAAATACAGTAACTTGTTAAACCATTAATACAAAACCATTAACTTGGGTTAATGTCAAATGACGTTGTAAAATCAGAAAAATAAAGAACATAAAGTTTGTGCCTGTTTTATAAGTATCAAACTGTTTGGAAAGAAAAGGTTTAAGTGAAACTAATGTAACTAATATGTACTTTCTGTCTAGTTGCTTATTAAAAAAGAAATGGATTATGGTACTTTAATAATTGTACACTTGGTATTTGAATCATAAATGATTTAAACACTTCAATCAGACTTCTAGGTGCTCATTTACATGGATCGATATTTGAAGATCTTGGTTTATGATAAGCATTTAGAACATGGCTTGACTATTTTAAAAATAATATATGCTCCAAAGAGAAAACGTGAAAAGTTACATATTTATTACTATAAGAACATGAATTTTCAATCTACTGTAAATCCAAGCTTTGTGATGTCATTTTACTTAACATCCATCAATCCAAAATCCAAAGTCCAAACACAAATTTTCAATCTACTAAATAACTGACCTTCGTAGAGATGAATTAGTAAAGAATTTGAAGATCGTTAACCTACAACATCTATACATACACACAATTAGGTTGTAAAATTAGAAAAATAAAGAATATAAATCAGTGATTTGAACTTTAGGAAAGTACCTCTCAGTGATTTAAACTGCAATTTCAATCAGCCCTCCATGGTGTGCATTTATAATGAAGTTGTAAAATCAATTTGAATTGAACCGCCCTTTTCCCATTACCCAATTCAAGAAGGTTGAATCTATTACACAAAGAATCAGCGAAGGATGCGTCGATAATCCTCCCCCTGAATTTGACTTGTTCTCGAAATTAGGTTGCATCGAATTATGAAGAAGAAAAGCAATTGATTTAGAAGCTCAAAGTGGAGATACTCTGATTCTCCTCTGCAAAAGCAACAATGATGCATATCGTTTGAAAGGAATATGAGAAATCTGGTTCTCCTCTGATTCTCCTCTCTGATCATTTCAGACGCCTAAAAGGGGGATGGTTTCAGATTTGCCCTCTGGTTCTTCGATGGTTTCAAACACATAAGACCAGATTACTTACATATTTACAAATTTGCCCTTAATCTCTTGCTATTGCTATAGTATATATAATAATAAAAAAAATAAAAAGTCTTTAAAAATTACACTTGTCATTACACATGGCATGATTATAAAGAAGGGGTGCTAGATGAGTGACACCTAGGATTTCAAAACTTCCTTTATTAAAGAGTAGATATATATATATATATATATATATATATATATATATATATATATAGGGTTAGGTTCAAATGAGAACTTTTTGCTTTGAGAACTTTTGAGAACTAAATCTCAACTACAAATTTGAGGGGGGGGGGGGGACCACTACAATTCATGGGAGGGGGATACATGTAAATAAACTTGTGGCTCAAATTAGTTCTTTTTAGTTCTCAAATCAAATTGGTTCTCAAATGATCCTCTCCACTATATATATATATATATATATATATATATATATATATATATATATATATAGGGTTAGGTTCAAATGAGAACTTTTTGTTTTGAGAACTTTTGAGAAGTAAATCTTCACCACTAATTTCAGTTGGGGACCACTACAATTCATGGGAGGGGGTATATGTCAATATAACTAGTGGCTTAAAATGGTTTTTAAAAGTTCTCTCAACAAATTAGTTCTCAATTGATCCTCTCCAATTATATATATATATAATATAATATATTTGTTTTCGTGTTTTCGCAATAAAAGTTGTTTTCACATGATCCTTACCCTATATATATATATATATATATATATATATATATATATATATTAGATTAGTAACCCGTGTACTACACATGTTAAATTTAGATTCATTATATTAAATAAATTGGTTACGAAATTTGAAAATTATAAATGACGTAATTTATTATAAAATTCAATATAAAATATTAATTAATAATTTAATACAATTAAAATAAATTTATTATTTTTGACAAATTGTTGATTGGTTTCCTTAAAAAGACTCAAATAAATTTTTGAGTAAATTTATCAAATCTACATTAAGTTTGTCAAGTTTTTTGCAATGAAAATTAAGTTTGGACAAAGATGGTAATTAGTTTTAATTAATAATTGAATGTGGTTTTTACATGTGGTATTGCTGACGTGGACACACTAAAAAGAAGACACGTGGAAACCATTTTTAGTGCTTTATTAGGATTAGGATATATATATATATATATATATATATATATATATTGTGTGTGTGTGTGTGTGTGTGTGTGTGTTGCGAAAACCAGGTAAACACTTAAAATGATTTTGAACTAAAGGTAGAACTCACCAGCGTAAGATGACTTTTTAAAAGTATGTATGCTTGGTTCTTCAAATATGTTTAGAAGTAAAGGCACGGATCTTGTGAGGACGGGATAATCAGGAAATCTATCAAGGAAGAGTTTCTAGCAAGCTGGCTTAGTTATAGATTTCTTTACTATAATTATTTGTAGTTATGTACAATATCTCACTTACTGTAGTACTTGGCTTATATAAATAAAAGTTATAAATTTCCGTTGCTTTATTTCTCTGTTATGCCATGTGTTCATGAGTAAATTCGATGCGTGACCTCTCCTAGTGCCAAGTCTGGGAGCGGGCGTCACAAGTTAGT
>JBCNJP010000061.1:98697-147500 GCA_039602395.1 Deinandra increscens subsp. villosa | reverse complement strand
TCCATGTCAACTTGATATGCTTCAATCTTAGCAGTTGATTCAACCACATTCTTTGTAAGTAGATCAAGTTTGACCTTTGATTTATCAAACAAATTTGTGAAATTAAAATCAGTATCCTCCGCTTCATCCTTCCATTTCTTGACTTCTTTTACCAACTCATCCCTTTCTTCATAAATCTTATCTTTTGCAGCTTCAACATCCCTATTCTCTTGTTTAGAAATTTCTAAGACATCATTCAACAATTTGATTTCTTTAAGCAAACATTCATTCTTCAGAATCAATTCCTTCTCATTTTCCTTAGAAATTCCCAACTTCGAACTAATCATTTTGACATCAGCAGTAACTCTCTTGACTTCTTCACTCAAAAATTCTTTTTCTTTCATCAAGAATTTAATCCTAGATTCAAATTTCTCATTTTCAGCAGCATCATATGAACTCGAATCAGAATAATAATCATCTTGATCATGTGTGACAATTAAAGCTAATGTATCATATCCAAAATGTTGACCCCAATCATAAACACCATCATGTTGAGCTGTCAAAGCTGTTGTCTTGCTCGTGTTACTAGTAGATGATTGAGTAAAACCAAGCTTGGGTGATTGAGTAAAACCAGGCTTGCTTGCATGTGCCTGTTGACAATCTTTAGCAAAATTTCCAAGCTGTGAACATTTATAACATTTTAACTTAGACTTGTCAAATCCCAATTTATCACCAGAAAGATTTCTTCCATGTTTCTTGAAGAACCTCTTCGATCTTTGACATAACATAGCATACTGCCAAGATATATCCAATTCAGTTAGTTGATCATCATCAAGAGCATCAAGATCTTCACTCGTTAACTTTGCATCAGCAACATTCTTAATAATCGAACCAAAAGATGATGAAATCAAGGCAGAAATCATTTTCGTACAATCCTCTGTTGATTCAGCAGAAAAAGTATTATGATTTGAAAAATTTGGAATTGTAAAGCTACAACCCCGTGAAGACTTGTTATCAGGATTATCGGAAATTCCAGTCAAGAAAGCTGTACATGGTGCAGAACTTAGACTTGGTTTAGCTTTAGCATTCATGCTTGCCGTATTCTCACCATGATGCAATTCAGGATTTTGCAAAGTAGCAGTTGATTTCTTTGAATTTAACATTTCCATTTCTCGAGCATGAAGTTTTCCAGTAAGCTCGTGAAACGTCATTATAGAATAATCCTTGTCATGAGTGAGCAGCAAAACATAATTCTCCCACTTTTTAGGTAAAGCTTCCATAATCTTTTCCTTCAAATCAGCATCAGATTTCTCAATACCAACTACCTTTAATTCACTCATTAGATGTGAAAACCGTGAAACGAGAGCAGTAATGTTCTCATTTTCATAGTTTTGAAAATTATCAAATTCTTTGTTCAAAACTTTCTTCCGACTCTTCTTTAATCAACATTACCCTCACATCTTGCTGAGAGAGCATCCCACAATTGCTTTGATTTCTTACAAGTGCTGAATTGATGTAACAATTCAGTAGGTAAAGCCATTGTAAGATAACCATAAACTTTCATTTCAAGCTCATAACTTTTCCTTTCAGCAGCATCAAAATCTTGAAGTTCCTTATAATCTCCTTCTTCAGTTGGTCGTTCATACAACTTTCGAATTGGAATCCATAGATCAATATCATTTGTGCTTATGTATGCAGAAAACCGTTTCTTCCAATTATGATAATCTTTAAGCTTCAACAATTTGGGAACTTTCTGACTTGTTCCAATTTCATTATCAAAATTCAACATGGTTTGCATTGCACTTTGCATTGCAGCAAACGCTTGAAATTCTGACATCGTTTGAAAAATTTTAAATTCTGCCGGCCGAACTTACTCCGATCCTAACACTGACCTCCGAACTCTGTCCGAACCTAAAATCAAAGTCCAAACTTTGTCCGAACCTGCTCCGAATCAAAAACAACAGTCCGAACTCCTAAGTTACTCCGATCTAGCTCCGAACCTTGAAACACTCCGAACCTTGACCGAGACAACTCCGAACGCTCACCAAACGTTCACCGAACTTGAAGTTCGGAGCAGTTACTCCGAACCTGACC
The DNA here is from genome assembly GCA_039602395.1 of Deinandra increscens subsp. villosa. Lineage (NCBI taxonomy): Eukaryota > Viridiplantae > Streptophyta > Magnoliopsida > Asterales > Asteraceae > Deinandra > Deinandra increscens. Next base: position 145,427 of record JBCNJP010000061.1, on the reverse strand, counting down.
AGGTACCTCCGAACCTTCGACTTCATTTTTCAAAAACGCTCGAAAATGGACTGATTTTGACGAATCTCGTTACTGTGGATCAGAAAAACCGATAGAAAATGATTTAGGAACAAATTTGACACCAAACACTCGATAGAATTGATGAACAACACGAAAACAAACTCGAGAAACACGAAAAACGCTTCAAAAATCCGAAAATAGCAACCACATATCAGTAGAGTGAACCAGAAAGCTCTGATACCACTTGAAAATGTGTGAGCATCGGATCGTCTACTCGATCTAGCTAATCGGACATCGAAACGTAATTAACCGATTGATTTATTGATCAAAACGAACAATTACAATCAGTAAAACACTTAGAAATGACACAGAGAACACTCTCAGAAACACACACTTAGCTGTAATCTCGCACGATCAGAACTGCCAATTACAAAGACCAAACACATATTTATACCCAGCTGGCCGATCTTCGGCCAAACCTCAGGTTCGGCCAGTCCGAACTCCAGGTTCGGACCTAGTTCGGCCAAACCTAATTTGACTTGATCTTGTACATTGCTTGATACTTCACACGACGCACATATCAGGTATCAACAAACACTAATTAATGTTGCGATATTCTTAATCAACCCATTTCAAAGACAATTCGAGATTCATTACAATACATGACATAATACATTAATAATGAACAATTAGAATTAATTAATTTGGTCACAGTAAGTCCATATGCGATCCTATGGTGTCATCAGCAAGAAGTCATCAACTAACAGCAAATCCTGCAACATGTATAATGATAAAGGTCAACTACGAACGGTTGGAGAGTAAACATAGGTTTAGTATACTATATAGATTAAAAACATGCGAGTCAATGAGTTAAGAGCAATCGAGTAAGGCAAACCAGTGAATGAGATAGAGCAAATAAACTGCATGAACCAACCCTGACCTCAAGGTTTCCAATCACAAGGCGCCCAAGCCAAGGCAGGCCAAGTGGGCTTGTCAAGCCAATAAATCTATTACCGTAACCCCGGTTTTTTACAGTTAATGTCACACGAGGTCGTTCTAGAGGTCGATCACAATCATAACACATAGAGCACATAAGTTCACATACTAGATTACAGATAACAACATAGAGTTCACATGTAGTTTTCGAGTAAGGAATATCGAGTAAGGGTTTTGAATACGATACATGTTGCACCCCAAATCGTTTAAAATAAAGAGGGGCTATGAATACTCACCTGATGCGGAGACACAATTTGAGGGAATGACACCACGAAAAGAGGAAAGATAGACCCGATGATAATCTTGGCGACTAACGAGATAGAGAAAGAATAAATAAGTAATTAATTAAATAATTAAATAGCATAAATTTCAGAACACGACTGACTCGACGAATCGTTGGTCATTTGGTGAGGTGATACGTACGATAAGGGACGAATCCTAAACTAAAGGTAAGGTCAAAGGGTCCTAATTTGACTATTTATATGAAAGTCAAACATGGTCAAATATAAGTCAACATGGTCAAACAAAGGTCATCATGGTCAAACATAAGTCAACATGGTCAAACAGGGGTATTCCATGGTCAAACATAAGTCAACATGGTCAAACAGGGGTCATCATGGTCAAACATAAGTCAACATGGTCAAACATGGTCAAATTACTTCAAATTGTAACATACGAGACCATATCTAACATAATTTACCATGGATTATATATATCTATATGAATCTAGCATGAACCTAGTTAAATCTACCATGAATTAGTCAAATCTAGTATGATAGTCAACTTTTGGGCATAAAACAAACCCTAATTAGCATGCATGGGTGAATCTAACTTCATCAACACATAAAAGCACATAATTTGATGATCTCACATGTAGATCTAACATTTCATATCACGAATATTATAGATCTAAACATTTTATGATGTAAAAATGTCATCTTGATGATTATGACACACAATTCTAACCCTAGATGACACACCTTTTGAGATCTAATCATTTTAACACATAAAACCCAACCTTGGTGCTCATAACACATGGATCTGGTCCTAAAAAACATTCATGATGTAGATCAAGTTCATTTGAAACATAAAAATGGAATCATGATGAGAAAATCCCTAGATCTAGCCCAAATTCACATGTAGCACATAGATCTATCCTAGATCTAACCTAAAGGTGCAATCTTGATGAAACAGGATGAGGATCAACACTTACTGGTAAACCAAAAAGATGAAGAAAAGGGGTGAAGAGGGAGGATCCAAGCTTCAATCTTCAAGCTTTAATCTTCAAAGATGGTATTAGGGTTTGTTTAGAGGATTTCCAGAGGTTTTGGGACGTTTTAGAGCTGATGGGGGCTGAAAGTGATGAGAAATGAGGCTAATAATGTTTAAATACCCGATTTCTAGGGTTTTGCTGATTTTTCACTTCCAGGCATATCGCCTATGGCTCCTGTGAGTTCCATGCGATACGCCTACAAGTCCCCCGAACCAGAATTTTGCTGATTCACTGTTTTCGCTCCAGTTTCTTCGTTTTTTGTCGTTTTGGGTCCTGTTTTTTTTCTCCATTTTTCATTTCCCATCATAAAAACCACATTCAAGCCAATAAAATTGAATATAAACATGTCATATATTGAATTATGATCAATAGTCAATCAAACATAACACGTTTTTGGTCGGTTTTGACGTACGCATTGATTTTGGGCAATTCACCAACGATTCGCGACTCGATCAAGTGTGTGATTACTCATGACATGATAATTGATTATTGGACTCATAAAAATGTTGAATTTGATATATGGTGACCAAATACGAGATTCCCGGTAAACGATGAATCGCGTATCGAAATCGCGTAAAATCGGAAATTGCTTTATTTTCAATTCAAGACACCCAATTTAATTCCAATTGATCGTAATTAAGTATTCGGTTTCAAAAATCAATTATAACTCATTTATATTCACTAATTAGTGTATAAACACCCAAAAATTCTTCCGGTTCGCAATAACTTGTAAATCGGTAAATCGCGAAAGTTCAAAATGGATTGGGTTTCTCAATTAGGAAATTTGCAAATGTTACACCAAACTATGAAAACCAAAGTTTACTATTTCGTTAAAAAGAAAAAGAAAATAAATTATAAAAGTTTAGGGTAGAAAGTGTCAAAACACCAAAGTCACGTGGCTAAAGTTTGAAAAATAAAAAATTACTATTAATCTATGAAATTTCATTGTATTATTAATAAATATGTGTTTTGTAATAATGTTATGTATATATAATATCTTATGTTATATATGTAATATCTAATGTTACATATGTAAATTTACGTACGTAAATGCGTAACTCATAATAGAATGGGTTTTCTAAACATGTTACATATGTAATTTTACATATGCATCCTCCTATATGTCATACTTAAACTTATACTATGTAATTTTATATATTCTTTTTAATGATTTACATATGTAAACTCATAAACGTATGATAAAATAAACCATTTGAATGATGTTACATGTGTAATTTTACCTATGTAACATGTTACATGTCATTATCTTTTTTTTAACGGCCAACTAAAGCTCCGGAAAACCAGCGAATATTTTCACCAGTCGAGCTCATTTCAGGAAAAACCCACCTCTACGAGCGGCCGGGTGGTAAAACCTGGGAGCCCAGTCCCAAGTCTATATACTTGTATTTATATTGTTTACAAAATTTCTTTTATATATGTACCGTGATTCGTGCGTTTTTTTTTCTCCTGAACTTTGTTCTATATACTTGTATTTATATTGTTTACAAAAATTTTTCAACTAATATGATATATAGAGTGATTAAGTACATTGCGGCAGGTCATATTTTTTTATATGTATTGCGTTACGATTGTATGTACTTACAGGTTTCATTACCGATGTTTATAAACCTAATAATTTAGGGTATGTTACAGTATTAAAATAGATTTATGAACCTAATAATTTTGGACATGTTATAATAGTATTAACAAAAGCCTGTATAAAACCTATCTATTACACCACAAATCTAAAATACCCGAAAATAAAATACATCCAAATCCAATAGGCATACAAATACATTTAAAACACATATATCTTCTGTTACAATAGAAGAATCCAATTTCAAAAGCATCATGTCACAAATTAGGCTAAAGGTTCAAAGATAAGGGCTATAAGACACTTAACATGATGTTTACTAATCTTAATATCATAAACACATCTCTTTAAAAAATAATATCAATATCAAATTCTTTACTTACATTAAAGAAAATAATTTATATATGAGACATTAGCAATTTAATTTAATGTGATACAGAGACGAAATCAGCATGGATTTATATTTAAATTGAATTATAAAAAAGTAACATATGTGGTCTTATATAACTGAAAAAAATGTAACTCAATCATAAGAAAGTAACATGTACCTGCATGATTGATTGCAAGGATCTTAACGGGTCGAGAAGTCGTTCACCTTTTAAGTTGAGACATAACTTTATACATTGACTCGTTTCACTCCCAGTAAAAATAATGGTCTGATACATCTAAACATTAAGCATTCAATACATACAAACTCGTTAAATAAACTCATTAGAAAGTATCAAAACCTAGCAAATCCTATTTAAATTTTTAAGGTTGTGCGTTGAATCCTTGTTAGCCTGACAAAATTCCTTCTTTATGAATCTAACAAAATCAATATTATTAGAAACAGAACATCAACAATTAAACCAATATAACTACTATCATATTGATGATCAGAGCATCTGAACGTCATAATCACCATGCCCAAAACTTTATCAAGTTCAAAAACCAAAAGGGTATCCTTTTTTATCAGAATATGATAGGCGCAACAATAAAGAAAAGATGACATAAATAGAATGAACAATCCAAGTCCAATGTCCAAGTATGTTGTAACAAAAACCCGATACAAAAAAAAGAACAATCACCGATCTCTAAAAAACCCTAATGGCGATTTCCGGTCATCTTGCCGGCGATCGCTGAAACTCCCGATCCCACCCTTTCTTCCCTAGTTTGATTTCAACTGGCGCCTAGCGATCCTGTTATCTTCCACTTTGTCATCGATTTCTCACTGGATCGATTCGATTTGTGGGGTTACGAGTATTGTTAGCAGTCGTGTTTCAAATCTTCTAGGGTTCCGCCACTTTTTTTTTTCGGTATCCCTTCATCGATCTTACTTTTCGTATAGCAATCTGTACTGATTGGAGGCTTTATCAGGTTGTATCTTTTGATCCCTGGTATCGCATACTTTTTGGTACAAACTTGTTAGCGATTTAGTGAATCTTTTTTAGGGTTCGACTGACTTTCTTTCTTTTGTTTCTTCTTCTTGTTGCTTTCTACATGGCTCCTAAGGCTACTTTTCTTGATGCAAATTTCGACCAGTGGTTCTTTCCGAAGCATCAAAAATCACGTCAGCCTCCTTTCCAAAGACATATACCTTCAGGTAATTTGAAGTTTTCAAGTAACAATTTCAATAATCTTAAGAAAGTTTCCACGTCTATTTACGTTACGAATTTCCCGCATCACTTGACCTCTCAAGAATTGGGAAACACTGTGCTATCTGGGGGAATGTTTCGGATGTGTATGTTGCAAACAGGCTCTCAAAAGCGGGTAAACGTTTTGGTTTTGTAAGGTTTGTGGGTGTGAAGGATATTAATCTTCTTATTAGTAACTTGAGAACAATTTGGATAGGCTCCTTCCACTTATTTGCTGATGTTGTTAAGGAGAAATCTCAACAAATTGATTCTCCTCCTAAGCAGCAGCCTACCATTCGACCCTCACAATTAGACAAGAATATAGCCACGTCTATGGCTAAGTCGTTTGCGAAAGTCCTAAAGCCTATGATTACTCATCCTACTGTCCAAAACCAGGGTAATATTAAGAAAAAGTTGGCCATCGATGTGGATGATTGCTTAGATGTCTCATCATCCGATTTCATAATGGGTAAGGTCATTGATCCTAAGAGCATTCCGAACATTCCTGCCTTGTTTGTCAAAGAAGGTTTTCAGGAGGTCAGATTTCGTTTTATTGGGGGTCGGTGGCTTGGACTCTCGTTTCCTGATATTGAATTGGCAGCTAAGTTTGAAAAATGCACTGAGTTGAGAGCTCAATTTTCAGACCTTCAAATGATCACTAATTCTTTTATTCCCGAGGAACGTTGCATTTGGTTAGATATTTTTGGTCTTCCGATTGTGGCCTCTACACCAATTGTTCTTCAAAAGATAGGTAAAATGTGGGGTGAGTTTTTATTTTTTGGGGATGACAAAGACGAACCTCTTGCAAATGGGAAGGTGTGTATCATCACAAAATGCATGGATAAGATTGATGAGGACATTGAGATCTCCGTTGGATCGGTTATATTCAAATTAAGAGTAAGGGAATTCGAATTTTGGGCTCCATCTCTTCGGTTTCAAGATGACCAATCATCTTCTGAAGAGTCGGATGATGAAGAGGGTTACGAAGAGGAAGAAGGAAATTTTTCCGAACCGGAAAATGGAAAAATGGTTCAAGGAGATGATAACTGTGTCGGGATTAATAATGAAATTGAAAAAAAATGTTTCTCAGGGATTAGAGGCTCCAGTGTTTCAAGCTTTCCATGATGAAAATTCCTTAAAGGCATTAGAAGAAAACAATTTGATCCATGATTCTCAAAACGTTGGTTCCTTTAAAGTCGCTGAGGGGCCCGTAGCAAAGATTGTAGAGGTTGAAAAGGGGGAATCGATTTCTAATTCAGTTTCATCCGATCCGTCCAAACCACCGGGTTTTGAGGAATTCTTCAGAACATTCAAGTCTAATTCAACCAGTGAGAAATTAGTGAAAAATGGGTGTGGCGATTCAGTTGTGTCGGTTTCAAGTTCAAGGGGGAATAAAGGTGGATCGGTGATGCAAGATTTCTCCAATTTTATTCAAATGGGGAAGTTAATGGGGCTAGATATGACTGGAACTACAAACGATTTCGAGGCGTATATTAGTAGAATGAGTGATAATATCGTTGATCGATGAATATTGTCACCTTAAATATTTGTGCAATCGAGGATGGAAATCGAGGATGGAAAAAATGGAGGATGGAAAATAATATGCATACGAAACATCGTATTAACTTTGTTGGAATTCAGGAATCGAGGATGGAAAAAATGGATATGAACCGGATCAAAGTTTTATGGAAAATTTTCAGTTTGAGCATGCTTGTATAGATTCTGTTGGTGCTTCTGGTGGCATTATTTCTGTCTGGGATCCATTGTGTTTTTCTAAATCGGAGGTTTTCATATTGGATCATATGCTTATCGTTAAAGGTATGTGGGTTAATTTTCAGTTAGAAGTGTATATGATTAATGTTTATGCCCCCCAATCTGATTCCTGTAAGGCTTCTTTATGGCGTGAGATCATGGATTTCATGGATAGATATAAAGGTCTTTACGTTATTTTTGGTGATTTCAACTCTATTAGAAATGAGAGCGAAAAAATTGGCCGGTCTTTTTCTTGATCTAGTGCTCTTCGCTTTGACTCCTTTATTCGGGATGGAGGTCTTGTTGATATCCAAATGGGGGGTTATAAATTTACTAGATCGGATTGTAAAGGTAGAAGTGCCAGTAAAATCGATCGTTTTCTTGTGTCTCCGGCTTTTTTGGAGGCTATAAAGAATGTTGAAGTTATTTCGTTGGATAAAACGATTGCTGATCATAGACCCGTGTATCATCTTTCAGGCTCACATATTTTTTTAAACTTACTGCTACATATGTGTAACATTTTTTTCTCTCTGTCAAATATGTAACATTTTTTTTTCTAGGGAATACACTTTTAGCTACGTGTAAAGAGTTCACTACCGTTGCCTAGTGCTAATTACTAAGGCAAATCCTAATCTCTAGTTAATGTTATCCTTGCCAAGGCATAACATGGCAAGGTTTGCGAACTTGCTTCAAGTTTTCATTCTATGCAAGATTTTCTTAAGAATAGACCTTATGTTTGGGTGATCTAGCCTAGCCTCTGGGCTTGTGGCCAGAGTCCGTTTAATATTTAGCCTACGTCATCAAAGTTCATGTGAGTAATCGTGTGGAAAAAAACTTCTGATATTGGTTAATATATTTAGAGACCATGCAATATTTTAGCTTAATGATATCTTAGTATTATATATAATACCTCATTTTTAAAGGTTATGTGTTTGAAAAGAGAGGTTATTGTGAGAAGTTTGGTTTGGGTAAGAAAGAATCATAGCCATTAGATCTTCAATTAAATGAAAATCTATGGCCCAAAGTTTTTCTGTGTATAATTAGAGAGAAAATCAAAATATTAAAGGACAATTTTTACTTTTTATCAAGTTCCCCCATTTTTTAAACCTTTATAACTCTTAGATACGACATTCTTTTTTGAAAAAAATACACCATAAAAACGAGTATTTTTTAATATTTAAAACGCGTATATTGTTGTTATATATAAAATAAAAAAAATACTTTTTTCGATTGTATCAAAATATTCAGATCAGTGTGTCATACTGTGTCAAAATACTCAGATCATTGTGTCGTATTGTGTCAAAATTGTTCAGATCATTGTGTCATACTGTGTCAAAAATCGATAGTGTAATTTTTTTAATCTTATATTTAGCATACGCGTTTTTAAGATAAAAAATGTTCGTTTTTAATGGTGTAATTTAAAAAAAAATAATGTCGTATGTAAAAGTTATGAACGTTTAAAGAAAATTAGGGAACTTAATTAAAAGTCAACAAATGTGGCTAGACCAAGTTACCCCTCTTTTATTTTTTATTAGATCAAGATATCCACTAGCTTAGCATAGTGGCAAAGGTGCATGACCCTTTACCATAGGGTCTTGGGTTCAAGTCTCACTTGTAATAAAAGAATAACAAATGGGAGATACAAGTTAGGACATGTGGTTTTCTCAACAGTGGTGAGTTTCCTCCTGATGGAGATTGGTGATGATCGATTGGGTGGTGTAATGTCCCCATCAGTGATCCAAATTTGCCATTAAAAAAAGATCAAAATACCAAACTTCTTATTTAAACCTCTTTCTATATTTAAGTACAAAAAAATCAAAATACCAAATTTCTTATTTAAACTTCCTTCTATATTTGAGTATGGTCGTTTACCGTAAAGTTGTCTACTATAAAGTAGATATTACGAATAGATTAGATAAACATGCAAGTTGTTATCGGCGAGATGGTTTTTTATGTGTGTAATTATTATTGTTATGCACTGGATTTCGCCTTATAATCTCGGCACCCTTGAATGATTTATATCCCAGGATGTCATACATCCAGAGACTAAGGCATCATTACAATTTAGCGTCCACCGTGGGACAATCTGTGTCAATCTTTTTCCAAACTCTTGTTAGATTCATTTTTAACTTGATTTTTATAAAAAATTATCAAAAAATGGTAACACAACCAAGTAGCTCGAATGCGTCTACCCCTATGAACACCTCTTCTACAGCTAGCACTGTCCTTCTTCCTCCACCTCCACGGGTTACCACATCAACAACAAGTACCGTGAACACAACACCAGTCGGTCAGCCAATCAGGGTGTCACGGGACCATAACGTGGTGGAGAAATTCCAGTACTGGTCTCTAATGATGAATTCATCACCATGTTCGCAAAGATGCAACAGTATATGGAGTAACAGCAGAAAGTGAACCAGGATGTGCTTGGAGAGATGACTAGGCTGAGATCGGAGATGAACAGGGTGGATCATACACCCATATCTCCTGTTCAGGATAGGAGACTACCATTCAACAGTCCCAGGAATGGGTCTAGCCTAGAAGATGACGTCCAAATTATAGATCCAAGACCTGCATTCGCTACTACTTACACCACCATGGCTGCAGACCGAGGATGTCTACATTCAGGGAATCCACTCCGAATCATGGGGGGACCGCTACCCAGGATACTAGTAACATCCTCGGAACCTCTAATCTTAATGCTTATTGTAGGTCCTCACTGATCTTTATCAGTGCAAATGAAGGTGTTTTTGAGAAGAAAACCAAATAAACAACACAATATAAGATTTCCAATGACTAAAATGGTTTTCTAGCCTTGAACAATCTCAATATGAACCAATAGATTGATAAGTGATGATTAACAAGCTACAATATACTGAAATAAGCTCCTAGCCGTCACCAAAACTCACCAAATGAAGATTTCTTGTATTAGGGTTCAAAATGCTTGAGAAAGTTACAAAAGGCTGCACAAGGCTGCGTATTTATACTGTCCAGTGAACAGTTTCGCTGGCAGTTTCGCTGGCCAAGCGAAACTGTCACTGAGACAGTCTAACCTAGGTACCGAGCGAAACTACAGTTTCGCTCGGTAGCTTACAGTTTCGCTAGCCTACCAAAACATAACATTTACAAGAAACTAAACTATTACAATCAAACTAAACAAAAGATGAATTCCTCCCTACATTGATCTTCAATATTCCCCCTAGGGAGGGATTCAGCCACTGGATCTTCACTTGTCAGCATCGGCTTCATTCTGGTTCGGCTCCTTATTCGGCTCCTTATTCAGATCAGGAGTCCCTGATTCCCCCAAAATAGTTGTCGTGTCAGCAACGGGGACATTTTCTTCAGATTCCCCCACAATTATTGTTTCATCAGCACCTGGGGTTACAGACTCTGGTTCCCCCAAACTAATTGGCTTTTCGGCGGCGGGGACAGCAGTCTCTGGATCTGGGATTTGAGAAGAAGATTCTCCAAGCCCGCTTAATGATTTGTTCATTTGATTCGCCAGATCCCGATCTTCTTCCATTTTATCTTCAGCAGCCTTGACTTTGTCTGCTAAATCCTTTATTTCCTTGATAATTCCTCGGGCTTTATTGGCGACCCTCACAAACAGGTTTGCTTCTTCAGCAGTGTCATCGCCAGCCCCGTGTTTGATAGGATTTTCACATAATGTCTTGAGATCGTCATTACTAAAGGAGAAAACCTCCATTGGGTCGAACAGCCTGATCTCATCACTTTCTCCGATACGAATAACTGCTTCACCTGTCTGGTTATCGTAGAACCATTTCTTGAAATTTTGCAGTCTGGAAGGCTCTTGATCTGGTATTCTGATTCTATTCATTGTCTTTGCAGGCTTGAATTTAAGATGGACTTTTGGCTTCCCTGTTGCTGCATCAATTTTAGTCTTAGACTTGATTCTTTGGCCTTTCATAAATCCAAAAGATACGAAGTCGTCTTTTGCAGCTTGCTGCAAATGTTTCTCCAAGTTGCCAGCCCTTTCTGCTTTATCAGCATCAATGAGGGGGAGCTCAGACAACCTTCTTAAATCCCATCTGGGCAGGGTCTTGAACTTTTCACGTTTGTGTAGATATGAAATGCTACCCCCCCCCCCCTTCTCTTAATCATGAAGGCACGAACGGATGAATTGAATTTCCAGCTTATAATGTGACGATCAGACTCTTTTCTGCTGGGTTGAGAGATGTTTTGAAATAAGGGAGTCTGATCCACAAGCTCAGGTTTCTTGAACCAATCATCTCTGTTAAACTCGAGAACCTCTTCACTGACAGAGCTAATCTTTGCTAGATAAGTAAGACCATGCTCTTTCCAATCATAGCTTTCTGGTTCAGAGTGATCGTCAATTTCAGCTTCTTCCTCATCTTCATCGATTAAAACGAATTTGGCTTGAACAATCTCTGGCTGTGGTTGTTCTGTTTCAACACTAAATAGATTTGCATCACTGACATTGATAGCATCCAAGTCTTCAGCATTGGGAGCTCCACTGTCATCAGCATCATTCAAACCTATTCCACTTCCTCCAACTCCACCAGATCCACTTCCTCCCGCTTTATCAGTTTCAACAGAACCACTGCCACCCGCTGCTCCGGATGTGTCCTTTAAGATGTCATTAACTGATTCAATCTCAGCATCACTCATTATACCAGGCATGTTCAGATGCTTCTTGATATCGTTCAATTCTACCATCAAAAATTTGATCAAGGAAGATTGTTTGGCTATGATCTCGTTCATGTGTTTGATCTGATCATCTTTCTCCTTCTCCCGAATTTCAGAATTAACCAGCTTGGTTTTAATCATACCCAATTCATTTGACAAAGAGGTATTTACACCTCTGATGATGTCTTCGTCCAGTTCGGCTCTGGGATCTATTCTTCTTTTCTTTGAAGCTCTCAGCTCATCTTCAGTCGGAACACTTTGTTTTTGAGTGGCCTTCTTTCCTTGACGAGATAGACTTTCGAGCTCGTCCTCAATTTCATCAGCAGCTTCTTTCCCCGAACCCCTCACATATTGTTTCCGTTTCCCCTTTACACTCTCACTTACCTTTCCTTGAGTTTTTCTTTTGTTTTCGTCTTCGATTAACTTCTTGATGTATTCATATCTTTCTTCAGAATACATATGTTTCATTAGATAGGTGGTATGCCCAGAAAAATCCTCTCTTACGGCACAACAATCAGATAGAATCCTTGAGTGCATAGGATTTATAACGAGTGCTTTGCTTTGCTTCGGCAGCTCAGGTTCTAGATGTTCTATAATCATCTCCAGGAATCTTGGATACAGAAGCCACCTGGATTTCTTCAGAGCTTGAATATTCGCAACCATAGCTTCAAATATTCTCTGGGGGATGTTAGCTTTCTTTCCTTTACACAGCAGCAACATTGCTTCAGCCCAGTTCAAATTCAAGCCATCTGAGCCACCCTTTCTGTCATCAATGCAGGAAATGATGACGTGAGCGATATATCTCCACTCTTTAGACATGTAAGACTTCTTAATCTCTTTCTTATTCTTCCACAAATGGCCTCCTTCATAACCCATGTGCTTTTCAAAACCCTTCAATACATCCACGTCATTCAACTTGGGTGCATCACCAACATCCTCTTCTAGTTTAAGTGCTTCAGCGATGGTTTTCATGGTGATGACAATATCTTTCTGCATGACCCTTGCACGAATGCATTCAGGAGTGGCTTTGACGTCATATTCTGCAGACAGCCAGAAGTCTTTGATGTGCCTTTCGTCAATGATTGTAGAGTGTGAGATGGCATAATGGATGCAAGATTGTTTGAGCCACTTTATACAGTCTCGGAATCCGGTAGACTTGTCGAGGTTATCATTCAGCCAGGCAGTGACATTGCTTCGAGGATCGTGTTTAAGATTAGACATTGTCTGCACACGAAACGAAGATTTTGTGAGTTCAAAAGAATTTAAAATGAATTAAATTGAATTTTTGAAAAATTTGTTAATTTCGCTGCGAAATTCTATTTTCGCTAAGAAGACCTCAGTGTCGCACACGGCGAAACAGTTAGTTTCGCGACATTGGTCTCGGCGACATTGACTAGGTCAGCTTCGCCGAGAAACTGTAGTTTCGCTGCGAAACTGTAATTTCGCTGAAGGCGAAACAGCAGTTTCGCTGCGTGTCACGGCGAAACTGTCAGCGAAATTTGGGCATGACCGCTAGATAGTTTCGCTCGAGACAGTGAACTTTCGTTCAGTTTCGCTGGAAGAATGCTTAGTTTCGCTGGACGCGATTTTTGAAATTTAAATTGCCGAAACTCGTTTTAAGCCCAGTTTTCGCAATTCAAACCTACACACACCATAAACGCAACACGACGAGTACAATGCGGGTCCAAAACAGTGATTAACAACGGTTAAAGGCACGAGAAATTCTTGTTGACTGTTCGGTTCAAAAACCCCAAAAGTTTTGAATCTGGAATCGGTTATAGATGCGGTAAACACACAAGATTAATTCACACTTACTTGAATCTCAAACCGGAATCTATATGACGAAGAAAGGATGAAACAGTTAGGATGAAACGGTTAGAGCGAATTTGCAGTTTCGCGAGAGGCGTTTGAGAGTTTCGTCGATTAGGGTTTGGATGGAAATGACCGAGATCTCGACGAAGGGTTTATATACGCAAACAATTTCGCTCGAAGTTTCGCTCAGGCGAAACAATAGTTTCGCTGTAGCGAAAGAGCATTTTCGCTCGACCCAAGGATTAACCAGATCAATTTCGCCGATGACGAAAGTATAAGTTCGCCGAGAGCGCATGCGGCGAAACTGAGCGGGCGAAACATAGTTTCGCTGGAAACCCTAAAAATCCAATTTTGACCAAATTTTGATTTTGACTTTTGGAAAACCGACAAACACACACAAAACGACAGATTATTTACAAAGTATCGATCTTATCAAAAATAACGCAGACAGAAAATCTTTTGAGCTTTTTCAAATGTAAATTAAAACAACTATACAAGCAGATACTAATTTAATTTGTGAGAAAGATCCAGACGTGAAATCACATCAACCGATACGCATCATACGCATTTCAATTTCAATTTTAATCAGCATGCACGTCAAGCAGATCCCGAATGCATCATATTGATATTAAGCATGCACTAATAGTATTTAACATTTTTGGATATGCTTAAGGTATATTAATCAAGCACTGATTACCCAGCCTCACTCTATCAAATATGTTAACAAGTCATCATATTTATCATTATTTTTCTTTTAATTCTTTTTCAAATGAGATATACGTCCATGATGTTTCATGCAAAAATAAAGCAGAACCCTAAGAGAACAGCAATCAGGTCGGCCGCTAAGCACGCAGAGAAAGCCCGATACACTTAGGAAAATAAAAAAGGAAAATAAAGCAGAAATCGTGTATATCAACAACAATCAGGTCGGCTTGTGGGCACGCAGAGAAAGTCCGATGATATACACTAAACACCAAGAAAATAAAGCAGAAAACTCAATCAGCAGGTGATCAGGTCGGCCGCCTAGGCACGCAGAGAAGACCCACTGAGTCGAGTGTAAAAATGGCATAAAGCCTTATTTGCAAAGCATGCGTACATCAGAACATCTCTTAATTGGCAGAATCATTGCAACACTTATCAAGAAATGAAAACTAGAGCAAAATCAGGCAAGCGTTATGTTTATATCCTACTCATAGATATCATATTAGGCATACACACTCAAAGATCATACAAGCACAATGCAGCCTTTATTTTTACTCTATCCATGGCAGATAACGCAGGTTGATAAACAATCATTTCTCACAAGGTCGGATCAATTTCTCATTTTCATTTTTGAAATTTTATTTATGTATCAAAATTTTCTGAGGACTTCAATTTTCCCCCAAAATCCATAAATACTCTATTTTTGGATTTTCAATAAAGAAAATAAAACAAAATAAAATGATTCGATCGATACTTGACACAACAAGGAAAGACAGACACTGGAAAGGAGGCACACAATCGAAGAAAAGTTTGTCAGGACAACCGCTTCGAATTCATGAAATTTAGGTATTTTAGTGTGATTTACCCCCAATTCCCCCACAAAATAACGGTAAGGACATCACAAAGCAGTTAAGAGAGAATTGCAAGGTAAATGAAACTAAAATACTCCCCTGATCATATTCAGATGACGAATGGCCAGAAATCATTTGTGGAGAACTGCATTATCATGATTTCTTGATGTCCAGATTCAGTTCCGACCGTCACCTGATTCATTGACAAAATGAAATTGACATTCAGGTTTAGATGATAACAAACAAGATGAAGTGAAATTTAAAGAAGTATTTACAAAAAGGTTTATTTAATCCCTTTTTTTTTTTTTTTTTTATTTATTTACCAAAAATTTAGAATGTTATCATGCCTAGCATTTTAATAAGCTCATAGAAGCGGGGTTTATCAAAGGTTTTAGTAAAAATATCCGCTTTTTGAGCTTTGGTTTCGATGGGGACAACATCAATAAACCCTTTTTCCTGAGCATCACGGATTGCATGAATCCGTGTTTCAATATGTTTGGTTCGGGAATGATGAATTGGATTCTTGGAAATTCCGACGGCAGCTTCGTTGTCGCAGAACAACGGTGTATGAAGAAAATTAATCCCGTAATCCATCATCTGATGTTGAATCCACAGCACTTGGCAGCAGCAACTAGAAGCAGCAATGTATTCGGCTTCGCCTGTAGATAAGGAGACTGTTGTTTGCTTCTTGCTTTGCCACGAAACCAAGCATTCCCCCAAAAACTGGCATCCCCCAGAAACAGACTTTCTATCAAGTTTGCATCCTCCGTGATCACTGTCTGAATAAGAATTAAGCTCAAAACTTCCACCCTTAGGATACCATAAGCCCAATCTTGATGATCCTTTCAAATAACGGAAGATACATTTGACCGCCTTTTCATGAGATTCCCTTGGATCAGCTTGATAACGAGCACAGTAGCACACAGCAAAGGTGATATCTGGGCGACTGGCTGTGAGATACATGAGGGACCCAATCATTGATCGATACAGTTTCTGGTCAACCCGTTTTCCTTCACTGTCGGGAGTCAAACATGTCTGAGATGTGAAGGGAGTGAGTTCGGCTGAGGCGTCATTCATCTTGAACTTCTTCAGAATCTCCAGAATGTACTTTTCTTGATGAATAAGAATTCCATCAGGCTTTTGTTCCACCTGCAACCCAAGGAAGAAACACATCTCTCCCATCATACTCATTTCGAACTTTTCTTTCATCAATTCCTCAAACTCACGACATAACTTCTCATTTGTTGATCCAAAAATGATATCATCGACATATACTTGAACGATCAGCATTTCACCTTTGACCTCCTTTTTGAACAAAGTCATGTCGATAGACCCACGAGTGAAACCCTTTCCCAATAAATACTGAGTCAACGTTTCGTACCAAATTCTGGGTGCCTGATGTAGACCATATAGAGATTTGTCGAGCTTGTACACTTTGTCGGGAAATTCATGATCTTCGAAGCCTGGAGGTTGATCTACATAGATTTCTTCATCAATGTCTCCATATAAGAAGGCGCACTTGACATCCATTTGATACACCTTGAAGTTTTTGTGCGCAGCATGAGCCAGGAAGATTCGAATGGCCTCGATTCGTGCAACGGGTGCAAAAACTTCAGTATAGTCGATGCCTTCTTCTTGATAAAAACCTTGAACCACAAGTCTTGACTTGTTTCTGATCACCACACCTCTATCATCAGGTTTGTTTCTGAAAACCCACTTTGTGCCAATTGGAACCTTGTTTTCTGGAAGATCCACAAGTTGCCAGACCTTCAGCTTTCTGAATTGTTGCAGCTCAGCCTGCATCGAGTCCACCCAGCTTGGATCTGCAAGAGCTTCATCTATGTTTTTAGGAACAATCTGAGACAGAAAACACGTAAACAAACATTCATTAATCAATCCTGACTGATGACGAGTCCTCACTCCATCCGTAATCGAGCCAATGACGAGGTCATGTGGATGATCCTTTAAGGTTTTGAGATTTAGGTCAAGGTGAGGGGGAGCGGGTTCGGTGGTTTGAGGTAGTTCATGAGATGAAGATGGAGGATCGGGTTGATGTGGGGTTTCTGAGGATGAGGATGGGTTTTGTTGTGGAATTTCAGGTTGAGGGGTGATAATCACGAGAGGAGGATTGTCATTTGCTTCAGCTAAGATAGGAAGATTGAATGATTTGAACAGTGTATCTGAATCATAAAACCATTCGGGTCCAGTTCCTGTGTTGGGAGAGTTAGATTCTTGCCAGTCCACGTAGTAAGATTCCTGCACAATACGAGTACGTTTGTTATAAACACGATAAGCTTTTTGTGATGAAGAATACCCCATGAAGAAACACTCATCGGAGACAGCTCCAAATTTTGTGATTTGAGCTTCGGTATTCAGCAATGTGCACGAGCATCCAAACGGCCTGAAGAAGTCAATCAGCGGCTTTCTTCCATGATACAGTTCGTATGACGTCTTCATTTTATCTTTTACGATCAGGACACGATTCAGCACGTACGACGCACAATTTACAGCTTCAGCCCAGAAAATAATCGGCAGCTTTGATTCAATCAGCATAGTGCGAGCAGCTTCAACCAGTGTGCGATTCTTCCTTTCAGCAACCCCATTCTGCTGTGGAGTTCTTGCTGCACTATATTGCCGAAGAATGCCTTTGTTTGCACAGAATGAGTCAAAGATCTGATTTCGAAATTCAGTTCCGTTGTCACTTCTGATTGCCTTGACTTTCTTGCTTCTTGAGCTTTCCACGGACAGAATGATATTTTGTAGAGCTTCAGTCGTTTCACTCTTGTGCTTCAAGAATCTGACCCAAGAGTACCTGGAAAAATCATCAGTCACAACAAGACAGTAAGTTCTCTTTCCCAAACTTGGTACACTAATAGGTCCAAATAAATCAGTGTGGAGCAATTCTAAGGGACTTGAAATAGAATTCTCCAATTTGGGCTTATGTGGCTTCTTATGTTGTTTTCCTTTAGCACATGAAAGACATTTTTCAACAACAGAAAAATCTTTGTATGGAAGACCTCGGACCAAATTGTTTTTAACAAGGTTGTTTAGAATTTTGAAGTTTATGTGTCCTAGACGTCTATGCCACAAGAAGCACTCAGAAACAGATGCCTTTGAAAGTAAACAAGTCATGGAGGAATTGAGAGATGCAGTTGAGGTCAAATTTAGCAAGTATGTGTCATTGATGCGAGGCGCACGCATCGCCACCATCTCTTCGGACACAGAAAATTCAGGCTTGAGGAATAGGCATTCATTTGCTTTGAACAATACTGGAATATTCTTGTCGCAGATTTGTGATACGCTCATAAGATTAAACTTTAATTCGGGTACATGATTGACGTGTTCCAGAGTAAGAGAACCAGTTGACACGTCTCCTTGACCAACCATCTTACCACCCCTTTTATTTCCTGCAAAAGACACGAATCCACCATCCAAGATTCTATAATTTGTGAGCAGGTCTTTCATCCCTGTCATATGCCGAGAGCATCCCGAATCAATATGCCAGTAACTGTTCTTCGGGAGTGCCTGGCAATACAAAACGAAAAATTACTTAATCACTGGTACCCAGACTTTTGCATTACCGGGAATTTTGACTTTCTGTTTTCCCCCAAAGAATTGTTTTACAAAACTGGTTACCTTGTGTCCAAAGGATCTATCATGGTTAGTTCGATTTAATTTTTCTTTGCAATTTTTAACAACATGATCATCCTTACCACATCTGAAACAGTGAGACCTGTGACTTGTACAAGAGGAGGTTTCTGAAGTACTTTCCTCCTCAGAATCTGATGTTCTATAATCAGAGTCACTGTTGGTTTCAAAATCCACTTTTGTTTTATCTTTTGAAATCCTTGGATTATTGTTTTTCAAAAATGATTCCTTCTTTCGAGAAATATGTTTTTCTGTAGGTTCTGAAATTCGTATTGGTGTAAAAGAAGGAATTGGATTAGAAAGAAATTTGTTGAATCGATTTTGAGATGTACTAGCATGACAAGGAACATTTTCATTTGAAACAAATCTTTCTTGACTAACAGACACGGACTCTTCACTACTGCTATCTAAAGAAGAACTACTGCTAGCTATGCTATTGTCTGAACTAGACTTCTTGGAATTAAAACTACTGCTTGAAACAGACTCCTTAGAATTTAAACTACCGCATCCAAGCCCACTTGTGTTACCGTATCCATTATCATAATCCTCCCTGATCTCCTTATGGTTCACTCCTTCTAGACCTGCATGCAGACTGTTAGCATCACTAGGAATTAAATCATTTAAGGGATGAGGTTTCGGAGTAGGTGAATAACAATGCGTGCTAGGAGGAGGATAAACCTTAGGAAACACATTCCCATTGTTCTCCATGCCTATTCCGGTTTTTATTTTAGCTCCTCGTTGTTTAACGAGCATCTCTTCAACTTTTATTTGTGAAACGGTCCATCTATCTAACTTGGTCTGAAGTTGAGAGGTTTCAAATTGGGCTAATGTGACTCTTTCAGAAAGCATGTTTATTTCAACATTTTTTGCAAGAAGAGTTTGTTTTAAATGTTCATTTTCATGCATTGCTTCATTTAATTTCACAAAATATTTTGCTTCATTTTCCTTTAATTGGGTGTTCATGGTTTTTAATTCGTTGTTGGTATCAATCAACAATCGATTGGCCTTGTAGATGCCGAACAAACGAATTCTACAAGGATGAGAGCACATATCTTGAACAGATTCATATGAGAGTTCCATTATAACCTTTTCTGCAGCCAGGGCTTTTTCACATGTGCATGCTGGTGTGCTTGCAGTTTTCTCATTCACCTTCTTCTCAGCTTCTTCCTTCTGACAACTGTTAACTGTGTGCTCATTGCTTTGTTCCTGAATTTGAGCTGCAAGAGCTTGATTGATGGCTTCCTCGGTTTCAGAGACCTCCGAACTCCAGTCGAAGTTAGTCAGAAGAGCCACTTCTTTGGTTGGCTTGGCTTCTGCTTTGTCAGTAATAGGAATGGCACGAGTTGCTGGCTCAGAGGTAGGTTCAGTGACAATTGGACTTGTGCACTCCCTTTTGAAATGGCCGAGTTGCTTACAGTTGTAGCATCTAAGCTTAGCCTTGTCGAAACCGACTCTTCCATTTTGGTTCTTGAAGGTGTTTCTCCCAGTGCGTTCGAAGAATTTTCTAGCTCGAACAGTTAACATGGCCATTTGCCATTTCAGGTCAGTTTCTTCTAAATCATCTGGATCAACTTGGTACATGTCCTCAGCAGTCAGAGTCGAACCTTGAAGTTCTCCAGCAGCGAAAGCTTGATAGCTGTTAGTAAACAATGAGAACAATCCCATGTATTCAGGAGAAATCTGGGATGTTTGCTGATTAGTGGCGGAAGCAGATGCAGTTGAGGATGACCCAGATTGAAGTTGTGAGAAAGCTCCTTTGGGTGTGACGGTTGAGATGAAAGCAGAATTTGGAGAGTAAACTTTGGTTGGACCCATGGTTTGATTGTATTCTCTCCTTTGCACATCCAACTCAAAGGATTTAAGCTTGTTAATAACATCCATGAGTTTGTAGTCGGGAAAACTTCTTTCTTGTTTTAGCATGCGGACCTGAATGCTCCACTCGGGAGGAAGAGCATCCAGCAACTTTTTGATTTGTTCTGAGTTTGTGAGTTTCGTATCATATTTCTTCAGATTGCTTGATACAGTTAGGAAGCGATTGGTCAAATCCACTAGCTTTTCGTTCTTCATACTTGTGAATGAATTGAATTCTTTGGTGGCTTGGGCTTCCTTGTCCTTCACCAGGTCTTCATTGCCATCATAGAACTCACAGAGAGCGTCAAACAGACTTTTTGCGTCATTGTGCTCAGCAAAACGGTTGTAGATTTCTTGTGACAGGCATAGAGAGAGGGCACCGAGAGCCTTTTGATCACGATCAATGAGTTTCAAGTCCTTCTCAGAGAATGAAGACGGAGTATTGTTGATCTGTGTTACTTCACCAGTTGTAGTTGTAGGAACGTGAGGTCCATTGACAATTGACAACCATTGATTATAGTCGGTGTACAAGAAGAACGATTTGAGACATCTTTTCCAATCCTCAAAATTGTCGCCATTGATCAGCCTTGGAGGTCTGTTTGGAGCAATACTCTCAGTGTCACCAGCATTTGTACCTGACGCCATCTTAAATCAGCCTGAAATAAGAAAGACAAAGAACAAACCAAGAACAAGACAAATTGATTAGTTTCGCTGGGAGATATAGTTTCGCCAGCAATTTCGCTCGGAAATCCTGAACAGGTGAACAATTTCGCTGGATTTTATAATTTCGCCAGCAATTTCGCTTGACAATACTGAACCAGATCAGCAATTTCGCCAACTAGTTTCGCTGTATGCACGGGCAGTACTTTCGCTCGGAAATACCCGATGACACACAGTTTCGCTAGCTAGTTTCGCTGGAAACTGGTTTGAACTTTCGTTCAAGAAAAACACAATAGTTTCGCTTCTCGATTTTCGGCGAATGTATAGTTTCGCCCGGTGATGATAGTTTCGCTCGGTTATAATCCGGCGAAACTGTCAAATGACTTGATAGATTCGCTGTTTGAAGGCACAGTTTCGCTGTATAAACAGCAGTTTCGCCCAGAACAGAAAACCCTCTTTTTGAAGAAGAAATGATCAGAAATCAACCCAAATCACTATGGATTAATGATCAGTTGATTGCTTAGTGTTCAAAACATCAAAACACACAATATTCAATCAATTTCCAGTCCAAAACAAGCTGATTTCAGAATCAAATAGATTTTTCAAAATTTTACCCAAAAACACTCAAAAACACCAAAATCAAGAGCACAAAGGCTCTGATACCATATTGTAGGTCCTCACTGATCTTTATCAGTGCAAATGAAGGTGTTTTTGAGAAGAAAACCAAATAAACAACACAATATAAGATTTCCAATGACTAAAATGGTTTTCTAGCCTTGAACAATCTCAATATGAACCAATAGATTGATAAGTGATGATTAACAAGCTACTATATATTGAAATAAGCTCCTAGCCGTCACCAAAACTCACCAAATGAAGATTTCTTGTATTAGGGTTCAAAATGCTTGAGAAAGTTACAAAAGGCTGCACAAGGCTGCGTATTTATACTGTCCAGTGAACAGTTTCGCTGGCCAAGCGAAACTGTCACTGAGACAGTCTAACCTAGGTACCGAGCGAAACTACAGTTTCGCTCGGTAGCTTACAGTTTCGCTAGCCTACCAAAACATAACATTTACAAGAAACTAAACTATTACAATCAAACTAAACAAAAGATGAATTCCTCCCTACATTGATCTTCACTTATACTAACGAATCTGTGCAGGACGCAGGTCTTAGCCCAGCAGTAGCCAAATAGCTCAAGAAACTAAAAGAGATGATCTCGAGTGTTCCTGGACTGGTCCAACCCATTCCTGAAGTAGCACCAACGAGTCATCGACTTTCAAGGTTTGCTCCCCCAATATGTGACGTAGAAATACCCAAAAGATTCCAAACTCCCATTATGAAGCTGTACGATGGCACAACTGACCCGGAGGAACATGTATCCCAGTATATGGAAAGGATGGAAGTAATCTATATGCCCCCTGAGATCAAGGAGGCATGTCTATGTAAAGGTTTTGGGTCAACACTCACAGGCTCAACTTTGAAGTGGCTGCTGAGTGTTCCACCCTTTTCTATCACATTTTTTTCTCATTTGATTAATTTGTTCAATAACCAGCTCTCTTGTAGTCGCAGTTTCTAAAAACTGACGAGTGATCTTTACAGGGTTACCTAAAATGCTAACGAGTCGCTCAGGGATGAACAGGTTTGGTAGGGAAGTACTGGATATTCCCAACATGGATATGGCTACTGCAGTCCAAGCGTTCAAATGGGCCTTGAGAAGGACTCACCCTTCTACCAAGATCTTGTGATGA
The DNA here is from genome assembly GCA_039602395.1 of Deinandra increscens subsp. villosa. Taxonomy (NCBI): domain Eukaryota; kingdom Viridiplantae; phylum Streptophyta; class Magnoliopsida; order Asterales; family Asteraceae; genus Deinandra; species Deinandra increscens. The sequence goes on along the minus strand of JBCNJP010000061.1, from coordinate 122,256 downwards.
ATACCTGTCACAGGCTTTATGAAGTAAGGCATAGGGCCCTACGATTCATCAGACTTGAAGAGGACACGAAAGTGTAGGAAAAAGTGGATGCAGTCCCATGATACAGCTCCTTCAACAGGAAATGAGAACCGGTGCATCCTAGGTCCCAGAGGCCTAAACCCTATTCTAACCCCGATAATCCTAGGGTTAACGGGGTCGATCAGGATGAAGACGAGGATGATGAAGAGTATCCTACTTTTAATGAGTTCTGTATTGCTACTGATGTTGCGGTTGTGATTAATGCTATGTAGGATTTGGGGGACAAGGGAAGCTGGCCCAGGAAGACGGATAAACAAATATCCTGGAAGGACAAATCTAAATGGTGTGCGTACCATGAGGAATTTGGCCATATGACCAAGGATTTCATAGCTAGGCGCAAGGAGATCAGTTACCTGTTGAGCAAAGGCTTCTAGAAGGAGCTCTTAGAAAGAAAGAAGGACAAATCCAAGGGCGCTGACCAGCCTGCAAAATCCAGGGGCACTGACCAAACCCAGGATGCAGACAGATCACGCGCACATCCTGAGCGAGCGGCATCCCCATCCCCGGATGCAAAGGTAATTTATTTTATTTCTGGTGGGTTTGATATATGTGGTACTTCTCATTCTGCAGCTAAAAGACACGCAAGGGAGACCAAATCAGACGTACCCAGGAAGTCAGTCAAAGCCTCAGTACAAGCAGACGTGAAAGACGTTACCTTTGGTGAAGACGACAGGTGCAACGTCATGGACCCTCATCATGATGGGCTCGTGATCATGCTCTCTATAGCCAACCATTTCGTGAAGAGGATCCTGATTGATGGGGGCAGTTCTGTCAACATTATTTAACTTGAAACATTGACGAAAATGGGGATACCCCAGGTTGAAGTCATCGCAAAATCTACGGTCCTCGTGGGTTTCAGTGGTGAAATAGAAAACACCTTGGGAGAAGTGAAACTCCCAGTATACATTGAGGGAGTGAAATCGATGCAGCGCTTTTGTGTCATGGATGCTCCGTCCGGGTACAACATCAACCTGGGCAGACCTTGGATTCATGACATGAAAGTTGTTCCCTCAACCTATCATCAATGTGTCAAACTGCCAACACCCTGGGAAGTGGTCACCATCCACAGCGATCAGCAGGAGGCAAAGGACTGCTACACCTCATCGATGAAGATCTCAGCGAATGCCCGTTAAGGATAACAATTAAAGAAGAAGGCCAGGGACGTCCTAGAGGCAAGGGAAAAGGATGTCAAGCAGGTAGTCCTAGATCCCTTGCATCCTGGGAGAAAAGTGTCACTTGGCACTAATATCCCTGGCCCTATTGAAAAAGAGTTGGTGGAGTTCCTCAGATCCAGAATGTTGACATTTGCATGAAATACTGAAGACATGACATGTATATCCAAAGATGTTATAACATATAAACTTGGTATTGACCCCTCTTACGGGCCAGTGCATCAAAAGAGAAGAAAGTATGCTCCTGAGGAGTATGTAATAATCCAAGAGGAGGTGGACCGCCTACTGAAGAATAAGATGATCAAGGAAGTCAAGTTCCCAAGATGGTTGGCCAATGTGGTAGTAGTAGAGAAGAAAAATAGCAAATGGAGGGTTTGTGTAGATTACACAGATCTGAACCGTGCATGTCCTAAAGACCCTTTTCCCTTACCACACATTGATTCCATGGTAGATGCAACGACAAGTCATGAAATGTTAACATTCATGGATGCCACCTCGGGATTTCAACAAATACAAATGGAGCCAAGTGATCAAGAGGATACAGCGTTCATTACACTCACAGGTATTTATTGTTATGTTGTTATGCCCTTTAGATTGAAAAATGCAGGGGCAACCTACCAAAGACTGGTGAATATGATGTTCAAAGAAAAGCTAGGAGAAACTATGGAGGTGTATATAGACGACATGGTGGTAAAATTCCTGAATGTCAACACCCATGTCCAGGATGTTAAAGAATCTTTTGATATCTTGGACAAGTATAATATGAAGCTGTTTTGGTCAAAAATTCACAAAGGAATTTCGTATTCCAAACTTAGAATGTGAGGTAGTGTGCTTGTCAATATGCTTGAAAATGTAAAGTTGAACACGAGGATATAATGAGGGAAAAATCCAGGATCCTTCGAGTTGCCTCTAGGAATCCTAGCAAAAAAACCTTGGGAGCCGGCCTGAAGAGCCTGCTGCCTAGCACTTTTATTGATAACAAAATGAAAAGTTACAATGGGTTGGAGGTTTGATCGATCAGAACTAGGTGATACAATGTTCTTGCAGTGATAAGTAAGCTAGAGAGTGCGTCGTGTGTGTTCCTACTAACCGAATCCTCAATTAATATACAACAAACAAACAAACTAACTGTCCGGGATTCCCGGGATCTTTTCTTCTCACTTTCTTGACCGTTGAAGCAGGATCGACCCACTGATCCACGTATTAGTCAGCTTAGTCCGAGTCCTTAGGAGTTAGTTGAGAGTCTGTTACCACCTGCAAACAATTAAGCACGAGGCAAAATAGAGGTTAGGAAATTATCGCAAAATCAGGATACCTGAACTGTTAGGATTCCCAAATTGTCTTCGGATTCCTGAGATGCTTGAGCTTCTTGTTGAGCATCCTAAAAATCAACCCCTAACAATTGCCCCTGAATCTCAGTAGCTGTGAATAAGATTTACCGCTAGGGAGATTCACAAAACCCTCTTTTTAACGGCGTTGAAACGGTAAATTCGGTTATGATTGGACGTAATTCACGGCTTCCCATTTTATTTGATCGCTATCATAACTCTCTTTAAATACTAGTTACCCAAACCATAAGTTCTTCGCCTCATTCAAACGGAAACCCTTCGAGCTTCTTCGCCATAACCAGGTCAGTTTTGATTTCCATTCTCTCTTTCAATTCTGTAATGGCGAAAAAGGGTATTCGATCTGCTTCCCCCTCCGCTTCTCCCAGCATCGATGACTTTATCGATCAAGGGATTCTCCCCTCCTGCGACGAGGAAACCTGCGACTTCAATGACCAGGAAATCTGATCGTTGAAGGATTTTGGTCTGATTTGAGATCGATGGTCATTTGGAACTTCGATTCTCGCTTGAAGGCCGATTTTGTTTCTGCTAATTGGGTCTGTTTTCTCTACTACCCTTTTCTTCTTGGTATGTCATACCCTTTCCCCGACATTGTGAACAACTTTTTCGAGGTCATTAGCATTTCCTACTCCCAAACAATGCCTATGGTGTGGTGCATTCTCTTCTCTCTTGATAATCTGAATAACTCCAAGGACCTGGACATGGGAATCCCCGAGGTCTGTTCTGCCTACAACCTGAGAACCCATGGTTGCAGTCGGTTCGTACTCCAAGCTCGATCCTCTAACACCCAATTGATTCCTCGTGCGTCTCACAATGACCACAACTGGAAGAAGAAGTTTTTCTTCGTGAAGCGCGAATCAATTCCTGGTGGCAATGAGTTACCGATGAAGTGGGTTTCGAAGGGTAGGATACCGACCCATGCAAATTAATTAAGATTCCCAACGGTTACTAATTTGCCTTTTGTTTTTATTTTCACAGCTCCCAAGTTCGAGAAGTTGGTCAGTGTTGGTAAGGATTCCATTGAGAAGCTCACATCCTTTCTGAAGATCCCGAATGCTGAGAGGACATTCGCTATTGAGAGCGCAGGCAGCGAGCACAGCTACTCCGTCGATCATACCTAAGCCGACATGTCTGGTAAGTATTAAAATTCCTGATGCTCCGCTTTGTTTCTGATTATGAGCATCCTGAAATTAACAAACCACCTCTTTTTTTTTATGATCAGGTTCCGGATTCTCCCTGGATGACTTGACCTCCTTCCTGGTGGTAAAAGATGAGAAGGTTGAGCCTGTAACCGGCGTCCGGCCACCTACCAGCAGACCTAAGTCTTCTTCCTCCAGTAAGAAGAGGAAGACCTCCGAGGGCGTCGTTTACCTGGAGAACTTTGAGGGACTGAGCCCTACTAAGACCTGCAACAAGCTTCTGAGCCTGCACACAATGACAAAAATGGTAAGTTGTACCTTAGGATTCCCAAGCATTGGTAATGCGTGGCATCCAGCTGAGCACTCATTGCATGGACGCGGAAACCAGGCTTGCTAAGGTCCAAAGGAAGCTGGATGAGGCTAGGGATACCATCCGTATCCAGGGGGAGATAGTTGAAGGCAAGACTCGCCATTACGAGCACAAAATGGATGAGCAGCGTCTCAAGTATGAGGCCGCTTTATTGAAGGAGTCTGCCATCGGCAAGCAGTCGGTTGCCCGCAGTGTGCTTCAGGCAATGCTGAAGATGGCTGCAGAAGCCGGGGTTGAGGGGTTCACTTATTCCACATGGACGGTGGATGCCTGGAAGCTCTCCCTGGAGAAGCTAGAGAAGGCTGTTGAGAAGTCGTCCAGCAAGGAGAAGGCTCTCGAGCTCAAGGCTACTGGTGGTGATCTGGTTGTGCATGATGAGGATAAGCTGGAGGAGAAGGTGGAGGAAAAGGTTGAGGAGGAGGCTGATGGTGGGAAGCAGGAGACTTCCGAGAAGCAAATGGGCGATGAGGACATTGCAACGGTCTGAGCCCATTTTTTTTATTTTGAATGGTGATGTTTGTAAACAATTTATCTTTCTTTGTCGTTCTCTGAAACAATACTGAACAAGTAACAACAGACAATGGTTGGGGATCCTGGTGGAAGGATCTTGCAGTTTGCAAGACGAAGCCAGGATTCCTAACGGACTTTTGACCAATGGGCTTCCCGGGTGGAGGGATCCTGAAGTTTTTAGGATGAAGCTTCTGGAAGCTCAAATCCAGCTTTAGTATGTTAATAATATTATCGCGTTTTGTTTATTTCAAATGTGTTTCATATTTTATTTGCGCCTTCTAGAAATTTGTCTCAAATAGTTATCTATACTACTATATAATGTATATTGATAAAAAGGGTATAATGGTAATTTTACCGTTAAAACGCCTTCTACTTACGTATATGTTAAAACCTTAACATCGGTGTTCCCTTTTCTTCTCACTCCCGTTCCTGTGTTCATCGCCCAGCACTCCAGCAGCAACAACAACAGACAGCGAATCTCCCTTTTTTAGGGTGATTTCACTCTCCTTTCATCGCAAGGCAGAAGTCAACTTCCCTTTTCTTGCCTATCTCCTACAATCTCAAGAAAACCCTCTTTTTTGGATGAAGAAACAACTAGCGATGAGGTTTTTTCAAAGAAAAACAGACACAAAACTGGTAATCTTCAAAGCATCTCCATTTTGAGCTTCTGAATCAATTGCTTTTCTTCTGAATCTTATGCAACCTTATTGAATGGTAATCAAAAAATGGCAGTTCAAATTTCGGTTCTTTCAAAATTTCAATTCAAATTGGGTATACAACCTTCATTATATATGCACACCTGATTGAAATCGCAATTCACAACAACCGTGGTGGTTTCCTCTTCAATTTGGTGCAAAGAAAGCAGTGTTGGTGCAACCGATGGACACTGATTGAAAGAGGTTGAAGAACCTCTTCGCTGCAGGTGAAATCGACCTTGCCGGTTCCGTACGAAAAGTATGCCACAACAACGAAGGCCCTAAATCGATCATTGCTACAGTATTCATTCGTAAGGTTCTTTTACTCTAATTTGGTGTTTCAATGTCGTTATGTGCATCTAAAGTGTTACCTCTTCCATCTAACAACTAGGTTTTCAATTTGGCTTTCTCTATTGTGGTGGGTTTTATGCTGGATTCTGGTCCAACTTTGATATTCTTAATTGTTTCACAAACTTGAAAAGATTTCGGTGACCAAGGAATGTATGAAATTTATTGGTACAACAAATAGTGTTTGTAGCCAGAAAACAACTAATGTTTGTTCATATTGTTGTTCATAAGTGTCTTTTTCAATACATTTCAGGTACGTTTGCATTGATTCGTGATGTTTCTGGTCTTGCTGAAAAGATACAAAGGTTTCTTTATGCAGGTGGTTATATCGGAACTCATGAAGTCCTTAAGGGCATTGTGCTAGGAGGTATGTTGTTGTCACTTATCTTTGCAGGTGATTTTTTCTTCATGTACTAGATCTGTGTAGTTGATTTTCTTCCTGTACTAGATCTGTGTAGTTGATTTTCTTCCTGTACTAGATCTGTGTAGTTGATTTTCTTCCTGTACTCGAATTGTGTAGATGATTTTTTTTCATATTGTTCTTCTGGTTAGGTTTATGGTTTCCGTTTGTTATGATTTATTTATGGTCTTTTTTTGATGGTGTCCCTTTTGTAGGTATACATCTAGAATGACATGAATCTTCAACATATTTTGGCATAAAGTACCCAACAAGTTATGTATCGTGAGGTTTACTTTCATGTCTATGCGTATTTTGAAGTCTTTATTTTCTTAAAGACTCCTTATTTCTGTTTTTGGCCATTTAAATTTATGTTATGGACCTTTGTTAGCTAACATTAATAGTTTCTTGGTTACCCTGAATATGACTACAAAACTGTGTTCAATACAATATTTGAGAAACAATGATCATGGTTTTTTTACTATTTGTGGTCAATACCAGATTTGAGAAACAAAGAGTTGCTTTATATTAATTAATTAGTGAGGTTTGGGTATTTTACGAAAGGGTGTTCGTATTTAATTTAAGCTTTGATGCAATGTAATGTTAGGTAAATAATATGTTTTAGCTATGAGTTAGTGGTAGTTTTCTGAATGGATAATATATAACAGATTGAATGTAATTCACTGTCATAATTTCTTTGATTTGGGACAAGGTTGGGATGGGCAGTGGAGGCGTAGAAGTGGAATGGCCGATTAATATAAAATGGTTGGTACAAGTCAAAATTTGTTAAAATTTGGACAAAACATAAGCAGCTTGCTGGTGGTATTCGATAAGAATTAAGTTGATTCTTTTGTTTATGGTAGGTTATAGATATCCCTGAGGTGATACTTAAAGTCGAACAAGAAGTTGAAACTGATTTCTTAGGGGAGTCACAGAACTGGACCAAGTCTGAAGGAAATGTAAGTACCGGACTTCTATTTTTTATATTCACGTTACTTTTATGTTTCGTAGTTTATTCTTATTTATCTTGATATGTTTAATTACAGGCCCCAAACAAGCCTCAGACACACTACACTGATCCTGATAATCGGGATTGGCGTGTAAGAGCTCCACCACCAGTTTTCAAAGCGGTCTTGGGATGTTGGTTGAGAAAACCAACTAGAATCAAATACACAATCTGGTAGAATACAAACCTCCCCTAACCAATGGGTGAGTTCTTCAATATTTCTTTTATATATTTATATATTTTACAATCTCTTCTACCAACTACTAAACATGGATTTGTGATTAAATGACATCACTTAGGATTTGTGATTGAATGACATCACTTATGCTAAAAATCTTTACATTATTTCATAGTTTTGTTGATAATGTATACACCTTCGATTCTAGGTTTTTAAAATCTTTGTTTTGTAGGTCGTAGTTTGCATTTTTCTTATTAGTTAGTTTGTGGTTAAATATTACTGTAATATGAAATTGGGTCAACTTTTATGGTACTTGGGTGTAGAAACTATGTTGTTTTTAGGCATGTGGAATAGAGGTTTAGTTGATATGTTTGTGTGTTGATTTTGCCTTTTTGTTTCCATATCTAGAACCAGTTTTTGTGTTCGTGTCTAAGCTCGTAAGTAATATATCATGATCCGGCTATTAGTGTGTTATTTTCCTATTTTAGTTGCAGTTAGTAAGAGCTCAAAGATACTTCACTGCTACAATGTTTTGGTGAGGTTGGTTCTCCAACAAGATAAATATTATATATCTATATTTGTTTTTTTTTTTTGAATTGTAACTTTTTTTTGTTTCAGTTTCATACTTTTTTTCTTTGTAAGTTGCACACAATTATGTTCTCTGTCATTGTACTCTGGTTACTAAATGTGAATTACTCTCTTATAAAATTGGCTCTAAAGTTGTTGGGATTATATTTCTGTTGACTTTAAGGCATATGGATCTTTGTTCATAGGTGTTGTATTAGAAAATATTATTTCATGTTCTTGAATTGCAATGAGCAGCATGTGTTATCGAGTTTTTTACCTATGTTTACAGTCTGGTTCTTTGTTTGCAAACAAGTGGTGTTTGATTTGTAATTACCTTATATTCGCGATGGGTGCACGTTTTATTTGGGTGACTTTATAATTTATGTCCTATTGGATTGTAATGAACTAATAGGTCATCTAAGTATGATTTGGTTGTTGTTCGAGCGCAACACGTCGAAGATCCTATGTTTACAGTCCGGTATTAAGGCCTTATTAGGAATGATGAGATGTAGTCATCCTCATGTTCTTGCTCAAGTTGCTTGTGGAATCGCCAAGTTTGCATAGTGCGAGTCCAAAGCATCCACACAAGGTATTTTCTTGAATTATTGCAAGTTTTTTTAAATCTTTTTGTCTATTTGTTTGAGCCCACATGGCATTAACTATTAACGTGTACTTATTAACGAATAAAAGGGGGAAAATCTGTGTTGATTGAGGATGGTGTACTTCCATGGATTGTGAAGAATGCCACATGGCATAACATGGTGTTTTTCATATATTATTCTGCAAAAAAATTCTTAACAAAAACATTACATTACTTACTCTTTGAATTTTATTTTATTTTATTATAATTATTTTTCTTTGAATTTTAGAAATATAAGCTAAAGACATGATATGTAGGGCTGCCTTATGGGAGCTTGTTCAAATTTCAGGGGATTGTTCACAAGAAGATATTAGGATTCTTGGATAGTGAATGTTACCTTCGAGTGATTGTTTCCAGTTTAAAGCATTAAAGATTAAACTCTGATTATTTTCTACTAGGTTTAGCTATTTGATTGTGATGGTGCAAATATGAATTGTTCCTTTTGGTTAGAAATAAATATCGCATTGTAAATTAACGTCGCCGCCGAATTCGAGAACATAAGACAAATAACGCGTTATAAACTATCGCCCGCCGCAACGCGTGGGTACCCCTCTAGTTCTCAAAAAAGAATATCTTATAAGTTTTAAACGAGTTGAATGAATCATCTAACTCTAAAGAGAAATTAGAAATCTTTATACGTCCAAGGTCAAACAAGTTAAATGAAATAACCATAATAACACCCTAACCTGTTAGATTTACCTTAGGCAACATCCTTTGTATAATCGAGAATCCTATCAGGGATCTTCGTAGGATTCCTAACAAGTTACCTTATAGGTCTTAGCGTACTTGCCTCTGGATTCTGACAAGAATCCTGCTTACGTCGAGTCTAATAACCTTCTGAGCGTCTTACTTCGGGATTCTAATTGGAATCCTGACTGAATGGGTTAGTAGAGTCTTTTTCGGCATCCTGCCTTTAGAAACCTGTAAAACACAAAGTAGAAAGATCCCGGCTAACAACCAAGGACACTTTTTACACAGAATTAATAATATACTGGGGTTATACCCGGGATTCTTGGGACTAAGCCAATTCTGGGGACAAGCCCATGCGATTCTGGGACAATCCCATATAATTCTGGGGACAAGCCCATATAATTCTGGGGACAAGCCCGGTAAACTTGGGACTAAGCCAACGTATTTGACATGTAAATGCCAAAACCTTAGATAACACGTCAGTGTTATAGACCTTGAGAATCCTCCAGTGACAAGATTGTCAGCCACCCCTGGGGTGGACTCGTCCGGCCACCTTGAGCACACTGGTGGACAACGTGCGCTCCTGGCGAGGGTCGTGCGCTACTAGCGATTACCCAAATGTAGGATAGGAGTCAGCCTCTCAAACCTTAGAAGTATGCAGGATACCTTAAGCGTAGAAGAGGTGATCAGCCTCTGACTGGGGATATACCCAAAGTACACTAGGATTCTCAAAATCTGTAAAACACTCAACACTTGGTGAGGGGTGGGTGTTAGCCTAGCTAACACCACTCCGATGCTTAAGTAATTAATGTGTTATAAGAATATTAAGAATAAGTTGAAATAAGATTAGTATACGTACCTTGGAATATTTAGATACTGAGGATCTTTGGGACTCTGTCTGAGATTATCAATGAGATTGTCACATAAAATACGCTTTAAGGTGGACAGCATTCCAAGCTCTTGGCAGAGGTTCTCCTTCCATATTCACCAAACGGTATGCCCCATTTCCTTCTTCAGAATCTATAAGGTAAGGGCCCTCCCACTTGGGTGCTAACTTCCCATCAGCAGGATTGGTAGTATTCTGAAAAGCCTTCCTCAAGACCAAGTCACCTACTTGGAATCTTCTTAGCCTGGTATTCTTGTTATAAGATTTTGCTATCCGCTGTTGATAAGATGCCATCCGGATTCTGGCCATATCTCTGAGCTCCTCAACTGTTTCGAGATCTTGAAGGAGATTCTGGATGTTAGTTTCAGGATCCTGGCAGTTGACTCTGGCTGTTGGGAGTACCATCTCTGTAGGGATCACAGCTTCTGCTCCAAACACTAATGAGAGTGGCGTTTGGCCAGTAGCATTCTTAGGTGTGGTCCTATCTGCCCAAAGGACGAACAGCAGCTCCTCAGCCCATTTCCCTTTTCTTGGATCCCAGCTTCTTCTTGAGGTTGTTGATGATGATCTTATTGCTGAATTTTGCCTGCCCATTAGCTTGGGGATGGACAGGTGTTGAAGTGATCATCTTGATGCCCCAGCTTTCAGAAAAGCCTGTAGTTCTTTTGCCGATAAACTGGGAGTCATTGTCGCATATGATTTCTGCAGGAATCCCAAATCTGGTGAAGATGTTCCTTTTGATGAAGGATATCACTTCTTTCTCTCTCACTTGAACATAGGCTTCTGCTTCAATCCACTTGGAGAAGTAATCCGTCATGGCAAGCATAAACACCTTTCCTCCAGGAGACTTTGGCAGCTTACCCACAATATTCATGCCCCATTTCATAAATGGCCATGGGGATACTATTGGATGCAGATGCTCAGCGGGTTGGTGGAGGATATTACCATGCCTTTGAAAAGCATCGCATTCCTGTGAGAAGCTTGCGGCGTTCTTCTTCATAGTTGGCCAATAATATCCGAATCTGAGAACTTCATAGAATATTGCCCTACCCCCGGTATGGTTCCCACAATCCCCACTGTGGATGTCTTCGAGCACCTCATGAGCTTCTGACTTCTCTAGGCACCTTAGGTAGACACCTGCAAGAGATCTTCTATATAGGATATTATTAATAATGGTATAGGGTACTACCTTTATGCGAAAAGCTCAGGGGTTTTCGCCCTTGGAAATCTCCCCATCTTTGAAATTCTTCCTGATCGGGTAAGTCCAGGATTCCTGAGCATCTTCAGGATTCTCAACATCTTCACTTGCATTGTTGTTAACTGCCTGAGCTTCGTGTTGAGCTATCACTAGTGTCAGGATATGAGTTATTGGAATCTTGATAACCTCAGGGATCCTGAGCGATGAAGCCAAGTTTGCCAAGGCATTGGCTTCTGCATTATCTTCTCTTGGTACCTGCGAAATGTTAAATTTTTTGAAAAATAGAGACAATTTTTTACTAATTTCAAGATATTTGATCAGATTCTCCCCTCTCACTGCATAAGAGCCATTAAATTGGTTAGTCAATAAGAGAGAATCAACACACACTTGTATGGACATAATTCCCATATCCATGGCCAGCTGTAGTCCAGCAATTAAAGCTTCATACTCAGCTTCATTGTTGGTAGCCTGGAATTCACAGGATATGGATAGAGGTATTATGTCCCCCTGTGGTGATTTTAGCAGGATTCCCAGCCCTGTTCCTCTGACATTTAAGGAGCCAACAGTATAGAGGATCTAGTCTTCCTTGAGCTTCTCAAGCTGCTGGACTTCCTTTTCAACTTCTGGTTCTATGTCACTGCTGAAATCCGCCACAAAGTCAGCTAATGCTTGGGACTTGATTGCTGTTCTCGGTTCATATTTGATGTCATAGGCACTCAGCTTGACTGCCCACTTAGCCATCCTACCTGACATTTCTGGCTTCCTGAGAACTACCTTGATAGGATAGTTAGATTTTACAATTATAACATGAGTTTCGAAATAATGTCTAAGTTTAGTGGAAGCCATTATAAGAGCTAGAATTATTTTTTCAAGGTGAGAATACCTGGATTCTGCGTCTAGCAGAGTTTTACTTACATAATATACCGGATGCTGCTGACATTAATGGTCTTTTACTAGGACTGCACTGATTGAGCTTCCGGAAACAACGAGATATAAATATAGTGGCTCCCCATCTTCTGGTTTCATTAACAACGGGGCTGCTGACAGGTAGTCTTTCAGGCACTTCAGGGCTTCTTCGTGTTTCTCAGTCCATTCGAATTTCTTATTTTTCCTCAGGATATCATAGAAATCCTTAATTTTTTCTGAGGATTTTAAAATGAACCTGTTGAGTGTTGCGATTCTTCCTGTCAACCTTTGTACCTCTTTTACGTTTGATGGGGACTTCAAATTTAGGATTGCTTTGATCTGCTCTGGACTTGCTTCGATCCCTCTTTCGGTAACCATGTACCCTAAGAATTTTCCAGCTCGCACCCCAAAGTGGCATTTGGAGGGGTTGAGCTTCATGTTATACTGATCAAGGATATCGAAGGCAGTTTGGAGATCCCTGACGTGATCTTCAGCTTTTTTGGATTTCACCACCATGTCATCTATGTAGACTTCCATCGTGTCCCCCAGTTGCTCATTGAACATCATATTGATGATCCTCTGGTAGGTGGCACCTGCATTTCTTAAGCCAAAGGGCATAGCAGTGTAACAATATATACCTGTTGGAGTCATAAATGTCGTATGCTCCTGGTCGCATGGTTCCATCTGAATTTGTTGGAATCCTGCTAAGGCATCCATAAAGGTGAGCATCTCGTGACAAGCCATGGCATCCACCATAGCATCAATATGGGGAAATGGAAAAGGATGCTTAGGACAGGCCTTATTCAAGTCTGTGTAATCAACACAAGCTCTCCTGTAAGAGCATATTCCTATGATATGAGTGTCTCGTGTATTGTATCTATGTGAGCATGTCTTAGAGTGAGTTGTAGTGTCTATTTGGTTGGTGGCGTACCATATGGTCCGGCGGATCATATGGTCCGGCGTATTAGTTTGGTACGCTGGGTGCTATGTCACTTACTATAAATAGCTGTGTGTTAGAATGTGCAAGTAACAGGCTAAGAGACTTCTATCATTCTACACCTTTCTGTGTGTGTTTCTAGAGAGAGAAACTAGAGAGAGAACTTCATTGTATCTTCAAGTGATCAATAAGAATTCTCTTATTTACATCCGTGTTCATTAAGTTTGATCAAAGCATGCAGTAGTAAGATCGTTTCTCGTTGCTACAAGTGGTATCAGAGCGTTTGGTTGCTTTACTGCTGTGTTTTTGATCAATTTTCGGAGTTTTAGAGAGAGAAAGCTTGGGTTTGGTAAGTTTTTCTTCAATTTCTTCCAATTCTGAGTGATTCCGAGGATAAAAATGATTTCTGTATGCTCCTGGAGGGTTTTCGCATCATATTGATCCAGTTTTCAGCTTCAATTGTAAAAATTTGTGAAAATCAGTCGATTTTTGCATTTTCTGCGTCTGGTCCGCTGATAGATCAGTTGGTCCGCCGGTTGATCCGCGCAGGCAATCTTCATCAATCTGGTCCGCGGCAGTTACAGCGTACCATTTGGTCCGCCGTACCAAAATTTGGTCCGCCGTATCAAAATCTGATCCGCTGAAGATATCTGGTCCGCATCTGATCCGGAATCTGGTCCGCTAGTACAAATTTGATCCGCCTGATTGTTTTGGTCCGGAACTGATCCGTTGTTTTGTTTTGATCCGCTGGCAGAAAAGTGACCTTCACTAAAACTGACGTAACTTGCAAACCGTTTGGAGTTACGGAACCCAATACCAGCCAAAACATTCGTCTTTCCGAGATCTAGGACTTGTACCGGCCTACGGCCAGTACCGTTCAGTTTTGACCCCCAAAATTCGCTTGGAAGACCTTCATTTTTGAGTTTGAAGTTTTTGAAGTATTATTTTCAGTGAAAGATGTCAGATTTTCATGCATTTGCAATTATGCAAACCACGATGCAAGCTATGATTAACTTTGATAATGAAATAGGAACAAGCCAGAAAGTTCCTAAACTGCTAAAGTTGGAAGATTATCAAAATTGGAAGCAACGTTTTTCTGCATACATCAGCACAAATGATATTGATTTGTGGATTCCGATTCGAACGCTGTTTGTGCGTCCAACTGACAATGGAGAATATAAAGAGATTCAAGATTTTGATAAGGATGAACGAAGAAGTTATGAACTTGAACAAAAAGTTTATGGTTATCTTACCATGGCTTTACCTACTGAGGTGTTACATCAATTCAGTACTTGCAAGAAGGCTAAACAGTTATGGGATGCTTTATCTGCTCGATGTGAAGGCAATGATCAGTATAAGAAGAGTCGAAGGAAAGTGTTGAACAAAGAATTTGAAAATTTTCAACAATACGACAAAGAAAATATTTCTGCTCTTGTTTCAAGATTTTCACATCTAATTAGTGAGATGAAAGTAGTCAAGATTGAAAAGACCGAGGAAGAATTGAAAGAGAAATTGATGGAAGCATTACCAGAGAAATGGGAAAATTACGTGTTGTTGCTTACTCATGACAAAGACTATTCCACATTATTATTTCATGATTTGACTGGAAAGCTTCATGCTCGAGAAATGGAAATGATAAATTCAAACAAGTCCACTGCTCAATTACAAAATCCTGAGTTATATCATGGACAAAATTTTGCAAGTATGAATGCAAAGTCTAAATCATCTGGTTATGATACATCAAATCCACCTCAAACAGCATTTGTTGCTGATCATGGATCAGGAAAGTATGAAAGTTCATCAAGGGGGTGCAGTTTTACTACTCCTGATAGATCATCTGCTAGTTCGATTAATGGGAAGTCAGCTGAAGATTTAGTTCCGTTGTTATCTGGATTCATATCATCTTCTTCTGGCGATATATTTAGTCAAATTGGTAAATCTTGTCTATATAGAGAGGATTTAGATCATATGGATGAAGATCAGTTGAACAAATTAGATTTGGAGTGGCAGTTTGCTATGCTAACTGAAAGAGGTAGAAGGTTTATTAAGAAACATGGAACGACATCTATTTTTCAAGGAGACAAACTTGGTTTGAATAAGTCACAGATCAAATGTTTCAAATGTTCCAAATATGGTCATTTTGCTCGTGAGTGTCCCGCAAAAGAAAAGGTGGTTCAGACAGCTGATAAAACTGCTTCACCTCAAATTGCTTTGACTGCTATTTCTTCTGCATCAAAAGAACAAACATCGAATGAAGGTTATGATTGGGATGCTGATTTTCCTGATGAGTCTTGTTTTGTTGCTCAAATTGTTCACAGTGATGACGAAGAAGAGATAACGGATTCTGATTCAGATGTTAGTAGTTATGGAAATAGTGGTTATGAATCTGTCTGTGAGTTTTGTTCTCAAAAAGATAAAATGATTCAAGGTTTAGTTAAGGAAAAAGAAGATTTGGTTGCTGATAGAGAAAAGTTGGAAGGTATGATCCAAGAGTTAGAATCTCAAAAAGAAAAGTTTTCAGTTTTTCAGACAGAGTTAATTGAAAAAGAGTTGCAGTTTCAAGGTGTTGAGCAGGAATTTGAAAAGAAATTTACAAAATTATCTGCAGAAAAGGATGAATTGGTTCAAGAAGTGAAGAAATGGAAAGATGAAGCTGAGGATGCTGCAAAAGATTTTCAGAATCTTTTTGATAAATCAAAGTCCAGACTTGATACTCTTATTCAACTTTCTGGTGATCAAGCTACTAAGATTCAATCTTATCAGACTGATATGGAAAAATTACTTGATGAGAAGAGGGAGTTGGTTAGAGTGAACAAGTTGCAAAATGCAAATTTGGATATTCAGAAAAGAAATGAAGATAAACTCGAGAAGGAATTGGTAGCCAGATTAGATGAGTTAAGATTGCAAAAGTATGAAACTAACAAAGTGGCAAAGAAGCTCATTGCAACAGAAAAAGAGTTGGCTGAAGCTCATCAAAGAATTTCTGAATTAAAGATTGAAGTCATTGATTCAAAACGTCTTTTGAACAATGTTACTAACTCACAATCTTTTACAAGTTTTCTGGCCAAAGATGAAAATTTTAAGAAGATGTTTAACAAGACAGTCTCGCCACCAGGAAGTCTCAAAGAAGGCGTTCATGATTTGAAAGACAAGGCTGAGATTGATGATTATTCTGAGTTTGTTGGTTCCAAATCTGTTGAAGAAAAGCAAAAGGAAAAAGGCAAAAGTACTGAAGCTTCTGAAGCTCAAAAGGTTGTGTCTGGGTCTTCGTCTTCAAAAGCTGACATTGATGAAACGATTATCAATGCTCTAAAAGATCTCAAGACAGTTAAAGCTGAATTTTCTCGTCTTGCAAAGAACGGGCATAAATCATCTGATTCAGAAGAGAAGGTTTCTGGAAAATATACAGGTTTGGGATTTCAAAAGAAACAGGTTAATGTGAATGTTTCAAAGGTTCAACAGCAACAGAATTTGAAGAAAGTTAATCTGAAGCAAGTAAAGAAAGAAGTTTTTAAACCTGACAAAGTTCAACCCGAGAGGTTCTACAAACTCAAGGGTTCGGAACAAATATTTTCAGATAAAGAATTCCCGCTACATTGCGTAGATGCTCGGAAAGTTGCTGAAGTTTTTGTGAAGAATGTTGATTCAAAGACCAAGACTCAACAAGGTGCTAAATATTCTTCTGGAGGATCACATTATACTCCAAAGAGCCCGACATCCAAATGGGTTCATGATCATCGATTTCAGGTATATGATAATTTTTATGATCATTTTGGAGATGAATATGTTTGTGAAGCTATGCAGGTTCCAAAGACAAGAAACATAAACAATCGTTTGTGTTACAATTGCCGACAAAAAGGGCATATGGCACAAGATTGTCATGTCACTGCTGCTTCTAGTTCAAGAAGAGAAAAGGTTCCATATGTTGGTAAAACTGCCAAACTGCGATTCATTGATGAATATGGCAGAGTGTTTGATGAATTTCCACAACCTACATTTTTCAAAACTCAAGGAAGATTCATTCCTCGTTTTCAAAATGTTCCATATGTAGGTTGTTCGTCACAATCGACTGTGACCGGTTCATCAGATACTGATTTACCAAAACAACAACAATGGAAACCTAAAGTGGTTTCAAAAGGAAATCAAGATACTGGTCGACCAGAAGCAATTCGCTTCGGGTCATTTAAAAACTGATGTGTTTGACCAGTGTGCAGGTACCTCTAGAAGACCTATCGGTGATTGAAAAGTTGCTGATGGAGGAGTATTCTGCTGATTTAACTTAAATTACATGTGATCTCACATTTCAAAACTGAAATTTTTCTGAAAGCTAAACTTGAAAGGTATCCATGTCGAAAGGTCAATTTTCTTTCTTTAATGCATTTCGTATGTAGTTTAGGGGAGAAAATTGAAATACCAAAAATATCGTCTTTGTGTTTTTTTAGTTGTGTTAAAATGAAAATCCAAAAATAGAGTTTTCATTTTAAGGGGGAGAAAAACAGAAAATACAAAAACATTGAAAAATGAGAAATTGTATCCAATATGATTGGGAAATGATGGTACATTGGCTTACGTGTCTGGCTCACGGATAAAATAGATGAAAAAGCCATAAGATCATTGTTCGATGTGCTTGGTAGGCTCGGCATTAAATCAGAAAGTATTCAGATGTGATAAACACATTATATACTAATGCTTGACCAAGTAGACAACTTCTTGATGCATATCTCATGATATATCAAGAAAAGATATGTGAAAAAGAAAATGAGAAGTCACTGTGTATACATGTGTTCATTTTGCAAAGATTTAAACTTGTTTGATTTTCTTTATTTTGTCAAACGATCGGACTTTCTCTGCGTGTTGAAAGACCGACCTGATTGTTGTTCGTTTGACGTTCTGCTTTATTTTCTTTGGTGTTTCGTATAACTCATCGGACTTTCTCTGCGTGTACGGGAGTACCGACCTGATTGTTGTTGAGTTATACAATTTCAACTTGTTTTATTTTCTTATTTTGTTAAATCCGAGGCCTTATCTGCGTATCGAAAGATCGACCTTAAGGTAGACGATTTAATGTTCTTATTTCTTTTTGCATGGAACACAGTTGACTAAATCATGAATACAATCATTATGTGATTAAATCACAAATGAAATCACAAAGTGTGATATAAAAGCGAAAAACATATCTGAGTATGTCTGATAGTGTGGGGTACACTGGTCAAAGCAAATTTAATCAATTCAATAACATATCCAGATGTTATGAGTATGATTGTGCCTGAGTTTAAGATGGATAAATTATACCAGTAATCGACATGACTTGTGTGCTGAAGTAATTGAAATTGAAGTGTAGTTCAGCATGATATGACCAATATGATCCCAAGTTGTGATCTTTCTTGCAAAAGACAAAAATAGTGTCTGATTCAGTATTACATTTATGTTTCATATCTGAAAAGTTCAAAAAGATTTTCGGTGTGTTTTGATGTAAAGTTTCAAAAAGCCAAAAAGATTTTATTTCTTATTTGTTTTCGACCGATCGACATGTGATACGAAATCAAAATTTCAAAACTATATCTTGGATTCTCAAAGAGAAGTTTTGCGCCAAGATTAAATTAATTTTCAAAAGAAAAGGAAACCGCGTTTCTGTCTTCTGAAATTGCAGGTTTGTGTGTCAAGACTCAAGCATGGTGAGAGGGGGAGTATGAAGTATCTTTCACAAGTGGATCTTGAAGTGCAAAGATAATTAAAGTGTGATCCAGCCATGCAAGCTCTATTTCTGACAAGATTCCAAGTCAAAGATCGGATGCAGCTATGTTGAAGTTTGAAGACTGAAGTTTAGTTAGAGAATAGATACACTACACGTTAAGGGGGAGTTTGTTAGAGCATATTCCTATGATATGAGTGTCTCGTGTATTGTATCTATGTGAGCATGTCTTAGAGTGAGTTGTAGTGTCTATTTGGTTGGTGGCGTACCATATGGTCCGGCGGATCATATGGTCCGGCGTATCAGTTTGGTACGCTGGGTGCTATGTCACTTACTATAAATAACTGTGTGTTAGAATGTGCAAGTAACAGGCTAAGAGACTTCTATCATTCTACACCTTTCTGTGTGTGTTTCTAGAGAGAGAAACTAGAGAGAGAACTTCATTGATCTTCAAGTGATCAATAAGAATTCTCTTATTTACATCCGTGTTCATTACGTTTGATCAAAGCATGCAGTAGTAAGATCGTTTCTCGTTGCTACATCTCCACTTTCCATTCTTCTTCTGGACCACCACCACGTTCGCTAGCCACCTAGGATATTTGACTTCTCTAATCATCTTGGTTTTGAGAAGCTTGTCAACTTCCCCCTGGATGATTATATTCTTCTCTAGAGCGAACTTCCTCCTTTTTTGCTGTATAGGCCTGAAAGAAGGATCTAAACCAAGTTTATGAGTAATTACATGTTTAGGGATACATGTCATGTCTTCATGCTTCCAGGCGAAAGTTGAAGTTCTGGCTTGGAGAAGCTGGAGTAATTCCTGCTCAACATTCGCTGGGATGCTTGTTCCTACGAGCACCTTGATTTCAGGATTCCCAGGGTCTAGAGGCACTTCTTTGACATCAAGTCCCTGTCCTCCTGTACTTCAAGTGCCCTTTTCTGTAATTGCTATCCCTTCGTCACCTTAGTGATGTTCTTCATCGACGTTAAATAACAATTCCTGGCTTCCTGCTGGTCACTTTCAATCCTCACAACTCCCCAAGGTATAGGAAGCTTGATACACTGGTGATAAGTTGAAGGGATTGCCTTCATCTCGTGAATCCATGGCCTGCCAAGAATAATATTGCAACAAGAGAGAGAATCTATAACACAAAATTTTTGCATAGAGTTTACCCCCTCTATATTACCGACAACCTGATATCCCCAACGGTGCTTTTAGTTTCACCGCTGAAGCTAACCAGGACTGAGGATCTTGCAACTATTTCAGTTTCTGGGATCCCCATTTTCTTGAGCACATCAAGACGGATTATGTTTACTGAGCTTCCATTATCAATCAGGATCCAGCGAACAAAATGGTTAGCAATATATAAAGTAACCAGAAGACTATCATGATGGGGATCCTGAACATGGGAGCGGTTGCTTTCATTAAAAGATATGAGTTTGTCTTGAGTCATGGTGGACGTCCGGATAGGTCTGTCACCCTGTTCAGATTTGGATTCCTTAGCATGCTTCTTGGCTGAGGAATACGAAGTGCCGCAGATGTCTGAGCCTCCCGAGATGAAGTTGATTATTTGAGCATCCTGGGGTGGAGAAGCAGCTCTTTGAGGCACCTTGTCGGCTTCCTGAGTCTTGACCTTCTTTCTGCCTATCAATTCTTTAAGATGCCCCTTGCTAAGTAGATAGCTAATTTCCTTTCGGAGTGTTATGCATTCATCTGTTAGGTGGCCGAAATCTTCATGGAAGGCACACCACTTGGTCTTGTCCTTCCAGGATCCCAGTTTATCATTTTTTCTAGGCCATCTCGCCTTTTCACCAAGATCCTGCATTGCACACATTAGGCCACCAATGTCAACAGAAAAACAATACTCAGATACCTTAGGATACTCCTCATCATCATCATCTTGGTCAATGTTTTGGCTAAAAATTACTCAAGCAAAATTAGTAAGAATTGAACCAAATTAGATTGTGAGGTTTGGTGCCTAGGATTAATGTATGAAAACGGTTTGTAAAAATCCTGGGATAACAGCTGAATTCCAGGGACAAAAGCCGGAATCCTGGGTTAAAATGTAAGTTTAGTTGCGAAATTGATTAAGAAAGTTAATAACACAAATGAAGCCTTGAAGTAGGAACACCGAGAATTTTACTAGGGAAAAGCCCTTAGCCCTTAGATGTCTCTAAGGCGCCACCGGCATAAAAACCCCGGGTAGCGATAACACACGCTACCAATTTATTGATCACGTAAATGTTTGAGTACAATTAGTATGCAGAGGAATCAGTACGAGAATACAATGAGTAAAGCCCGGATGAGCTGAATAAACGACTAAGTGTCCTATATATACTCCTAGATCTTGAACAACTTGTCCGATATTCCAGGGATCTCCTCTTCAACGTCTCTTTCAGTTGGTTGACCGAGTTGCCAGCTAACTGACTTTGACCACGTGCGAAATAGGTCTTTAGCTTGTTTTATGCGACCGTTAGTAGACTTCGTCAACCTGTCCTTGATCAGATATAGACACACAAACCGTTGGTGACAATGCCCTAGCATGCAGGGTCATTTCCACATGCTGGGTCATCTATTAAATAAGGGTAACCCTGGATTATGCACATTTTAGATCATATTAACATAGAATAAAATGAATGTAAACTTCCCTGTATGAAGTCGACATCCTGGGTCATTACTTTACTATTGACACATTCATGGTCACCGAACATTACCTGCCAAATTCAGGGTCATACGATTCCTGGGTCATACCTGCCCCTGGTCTATACCTGTACCCTGGATTACCAGCCGAAGATTTAGGGCTAATATCAGTTTTTCAAGGTGTGAGTACCTGGATTCAGCATCAAGTAAACTTTTACTTACATAATAAACAGGATGTTGTTGACCTTCTACATCCTTGGTCAGGACTGCACTTACCGTATTTCTGGAAACTGCTAAGTACAGGGACAAGGGCTCCCCTGGATTAGGCTTCATCAATAAGGGTGCCGTGGATAAATATGTCTTCAAATCCTGGAACGCCTTCTCATGCTCTTCTTTCCACTCGAATTTCTTGTTCTTCTTTAGGATGTCATAGAATTCCCTGCATCTTTCCGAGGATTTTGATATAAATCTGTTTAGGGCAGCAATTCTACCTGTAAGTCTTTAAACGTCCTTGGTGCTGGATGGTGATTGTAGATTGGTAATTGCCCTGATTTGCTCTGGACTCGCCTCTATACCTCTCTTGGTTACCATATACCCCAGGAATTTGCCTGCTCCGACCCCGAAATGACACTTTTCTGGATTTAGCTTCATGTTGTATTTATCCAGGATGTCGAAGGAATCCTTAACATCCTGGACATGGTCATTGGTGACCCTGGATTTCACCACCATGTCATCGATATACACCTCCATCGTGTCCCCCAGTTTTTCTTTGAACATCATGTTAACCAATCTCTGGTACGTTGCCCCTGCATTTTTTAGTCCAAAGGGCATAACTATATAACAATATATACCTGTTGGTGTTATGAATGTCGTATCTTCCTGATCCTGGGGTTCCATCTGGATCTGTTGAAATCCTGAGGTAGCGTCCATGAAAGTCAACATCTCATGGCCTGCCGTTGCATCGACCATGGAATCTATGTGGGGTAGTGGGAATGGATCTTTCGGGCATGCACGGTTCAGGTCCGTGTAATCTACGCATACCCTCCATTTACCGTTTTTCTTACTTACTACCACCATGTTGGCTAACCACCTGGGAAACTTCACTTCTCTGATCATCCTAGCCTTTAGAAGTCTATCGACCTCCTCCTGGATTATGACGTTCTTTTCTGGTGCAAATTTTCTTCTCTTTTAATGTATGGGCCTGAAAGAGTTATCAATTCCAAGCTTATGTGTAATAATGGATTTAGAAATACCTGTCATGTCGTCATGGGACCAAGCGAAGGTTGACATTCTGGTCCTGAGTAGATGTATTACCTGTTCCTCTATTGGCCCTGGAATATTAGTTCCAATATAGATTTTCTTCCCTGGATTTGAAGGATCTAGCTCAATAGCTTTGACGTCTTGCTCCCTCTCTTCCAGGGTTTCCCGGACATTTTTCTTTAATTGTTATCCTTGTCTTTGTTTGGAGGATATTTTCATTGATGTAGTGTAACACTCCTTGGCTTCTTGTTGGTCGTTGTGGACTGTGATCACACCCCAGGGTGTTGGCAGCTTCACGCATTGATGGTACGTCGAGGGTACAGCCCTGTTGTCGTGAATCCAGGGTCTACCCAGGATTACATTGTACCCTGATGGTGCATCCATCACACAGAAATGCTGAACTGAATTGAGCCCTTCTATGTAGACCGGAAGCTTGATTTCACCCAGGGTATTCTTTGTTTCGCCACTGAAACCCACGAGTATCGTGGATTTTGAGATGATCTCTGAATGTGGAATTCCCATCTTCTGCAAGGCCTCTAACTGGATTATATTTACTGAGCTGCCTCCATCAATCAATATTCTCTTCACAACATTGTTGGCGATGTGAAGTGTTATCACCAACCCATCATGATGAGGGTCTACGATATCGCGTTTATCGTCTTCCCCGAATGTAATTTCCTTGACATCAGGTTGAACAGAGCTCTTCCTGGGTCTTCCCTCTCTCTCTGACTTAGATTCCTTGGCATGTCTTTTCGCTACAGAATAGGAGGTACCACAAATGTCAGAACCACCAGAAATAAAGTGTATTACCTTGGCATCTGGAGGAGATGAGGATGCTCTTTCAAGAAGGCCATCAGAATGTCCAAAATCCTAGGACCTTGCACCACTATCCCTGGATTTTGGGTT
>JBCNJP010000061.1:35884-98197 GCA_039602395.1 Deinandra increscens subsp. villosa | reverse complement strand
GTGTTCGAAACATACAGATGTTACAAGTTTTCTTCAAAATCAAACAGTTTTGACTATGAATCATATGGTTTTTGTGAAGACTATGATTTTTCTGTTGACTTTGGGCAATTTGAGCAAAATAAAACCAAACAGGTCAAACCAAAGGGTTATTCTGATCAGTGTGGGGTGGATGAGTATGGGTTCTATAATGAATTTGGGTATATTGGTCCGTTGTTTAAACCTCTTCCGAACTCCAAATCTCGGAGGTTTAAGAACAAGGTACCTAAGAAAGTTTTTTAGCCAATATATGATGATAGAACCTCAGATGAATTTGGGAATGTTTTTCCTATGTTCTTTACTGATCGTAGGAGGTGTTATCACTGCTATCGGCGTGGTCATCTACGTAATAGGTGTCCAATTTTGGCTAGAAATTGTGCTTCTGCTGTCAATAGTGAAAAATCTGATTCAGATTTAAAATCTGATTCCAAGCCAGAGATAATAGATGAGAAAGTGGTTACCAAACAATTTTTTAAAAGAGGAAAAATTTTCAAACATACTCAAAAGTCTTTTGGTAGTTCATCCACTTGTGATTCCACAACTGATTCATCTATTCCATCTTTAAGGCAAAAGTGGCGGCCAAAACTGTCTTCAAAAGCCACTGAAGATTTCTTAGAGGATACCGGTCGACCCAAAGCTGAAAGCTTGGGTCCAGATTCCAACTAATTATCTGCTACCTTGTGCAGGGTGCTCGAAAGCCAACTATCAACAACTTCTGGGTGGTTGATAGTGGAGCATCCAGACACATGACTAGTAATATTTCCTGCTATCTGATGTCAAACCAATTAATGGGGGGAATATTACTTTTGCTGGAAATAACGGAGGTCAAATAACGGTTAAAGGCAGAATGGGTAACGAGAAGTTACATTCGACAGAGTTCAATGAGAATTGCAACATAACCTGCTTAGTGTCTCACAGATTTGTGACAAGCAGTACACTACTACTTTCACAAGTTCTGAATGCTTAGTTTTGAAACCCGAAATCCAAATTCCGGATGAATGGATAGTGATGCGTACACCGAGGTTCAGGGATCTGTATGTACTAAATATGAATTCAAAGTTTTCATCTGAAGTACCCGTAACATGCTTCATCTCAAAAGCCATGGAAAAAGAGTCGGTTTTGTGGCATCGCCATATGGGACACATCAACTACCGGAAGTGAATTATTTAGTAAATCATAAACTGGTGGATGGCATTTCTAAGAATCGTTTCTCTATTAATGATGTGTGTGTTTCCTGCAAGAAGGAAAAGCAACGGAAGAAGTCTCATCCTTCCAAACGAATTAATACGATTGTTACACCGTTGGAGCCACTTCATATGGATCTCTTCGGTCCTATGAATATTCGTAGTGTTGATGGTTGTTTTTATTGTTTGGTGATCACGGATGACTTTTCACGTTTCTCATGAGTGGCGTCTATGCATTCCAAAGATGGAACTCCTGATATCATTAAGAGATTGTTGTCAAAATTTGGATTACAAGTACAAAATCTATCGCATTTGGACTGATAATGGTACCGAATTCAAAAATACAAAAATGATAGAATTTTGTGATGCTTTTGGGATTGTTCAAGAGTTTAGTGCACCGTATACTCTTCAACAAAATGGAGTTGCTGAAAGAAAGAATCGAACACTGATAGAGACAGCACGAACAATGTTGTCTGATGCACAGTTACCAATTACTTTTTGGTCTGAAGCAGTTCATACTGCTTTTCATGTGCTAAATCGTGTCCTAATTGTGAAACGATTAGGCAAAACAAGTTATCAATTGCTTAAAGGTCATAAGCCAAATTTATACTTTTTAGAGCCGTTTGGGTGTAAGTGTACTGTTCTCAAGGAAGGTGGAAAGTTTGAGGAAAAAGTTGTTGAAGGTATTTTTGTTAGATATCAACATCCAATGAAAAGGGTTTACTTTCCTACTTCAAAGGAAATTGAGTGTCACTTAAATGTTGATTGTCAAAGATATACTTTTTTATCACCCAAGACGGAGGCTATTCCCGCTTTTGACTACAATCATTTCTTTGATTCTTTCTCGATTGCACGTACAACATCTGCTGATGAGCCTTCTGAAGAAGACATGGCTGCTGCTATATTTCATACATTGAATAATCATGGATCCAATATTCCGAAGTTTCATTGTGTTCCTGCTTCTGCTTCATCAAGTCAGAATGTTTGTAATCTAGAAACTATTAGTTCCTCTGATGATGATGAAAGTGATTTTCATGAAGCTGAATCGGAACTGGTTGATGATCCGATTACATTACCAAGCACTAGTTCTTCAGTTCCGATTTCATTACCGATTGGTGATATTTCTAGCTCGGAGGATACAGATGAAAATAACAATACTCTTGAAGAAAGTATCGTGGTTCCCGATACAACCACTCTCCGAATTCATAGCACACATCCTCTTGATAATATTTTTGGAGATCCGACTTCTGGAGTACGCACACGACATCAATTATCTTATTCGATCGACGCTTTGATTGCTGAGATTCGGGATTCTAGGGTTCAAGATGAAGTATTCCATTCTTGCTTTTTATCTCAAGTCGAGCCTACAAATGTAGACCAAGCGTTGCTAGACGCTTCTTGGGTGGAAGCGATGCAGGAGGAGTTGCAGCAAATTAAAAAATTAGGTATCTGGCATATCGTTGATTTACCCATCAAATCAAAGGAACCTTGTGGTACTAAATGGGTGTTTAAGTGTAAAAAGGACGATCGCGTATCATCGTCAGGAACAAAGCTCGATTAGTGGTTTCAGGTTTCTCATAAATCGAAGGGATTGCTTTTAATGAGGTTTATGCTCGAGTAGCCAAGATTGAGGCTATAAGAATTTTTCAGGCTTTGCAACATATCATGGGTTTATAGCGTATCAAATGGACATCAAAAGTACTTTTCTAAATGGGAAAATTCGTGAGGAGGTGTATGTGAAGCAACCTCCTGGTTTCTATGATCTAGATTTTCCTGAGCGTGTGTACAAACTAGATAAAGCTTTGTTTGGTCTTCACCAAGCTCCACGAGCTTGGTATGAGACGTTATCTACACATCTTATTGAAAATGGGTTCAGACGTGGCAAAGTTGATTTCACGTTTTGTACAAAGAAGTTTGGGAAAGATCTGCTATTGGTTCAAGTTTATGTGGATGATATCATTTTTGGAAGCACCAACGATAAGCTGTGTAAAGAGTTTGAACTTGTGATGCAAACAAAATTCGAGATGAGTTCAATGGGATATATGAGTTTCTTTTTGAGTCTCTAAGTGAATCGGTCCGCAAAAGGCATATTTTTGCATCAAACGAAGTATGTGTCTGATATCCTGACGCGATTCAAGATTGGAGATGTCCAGATTCCCCATACTCCTATTCAGGTTTCTCATTAACTTGCACCAGATGAATCTGGTGACAATGTTGATCCAACATTGTTTTGTGCCATGATTGGTTCTCTTATGTACCTTACTGCTTCTAGACTTGACATAATGTTTGAAGTTTGCATGTGTGCTAAGTACCAGGCAGATCCCAAAGCTTCGCATTTGTTAGCAGTAAAGAGAATCTTTGCTTATTTGAAGGGTTGTCCGGATCTTGATATCTAGTATCCTAATGATAA
Organism: Deinandra increscens subsp. villosa; assembly: GCA_039602395.1. Lineage (NCBI taxonomy): Eukaryota > Viridiplantae > Streptophyta > Magnoliopsida > Asterales > Asteraceae > Deinandra > Deinandra increscens. The sequence continues at coordinate 94,567 of JBCNJP010000061.1, read as the reverse complement.
TAAGTTCGAGTTATCAGCCTACTCAGACTCGGATTATGGCGGGTGTAAGATTAATTTCAAATCCACTACCGCCGGTTGCCAATTTTTGGGGGAGAGGCTAGTTTCATGGCAGTGCAAGAAACAGACCTCAGTTGCGACATCTACGGTGGAGGCGGAATACGTTGCTGCTTCCAGTTGCTGTTCACAGGTTCTGTGGATTCAACAGCAGTTGCGGGATTACGGTTTGAAATTTCTGACCAGTCTTATCTTTATTGATAACTCGGTTGCTATATCAATCACAAAAAACCCCGTGCAACATTCCAAGACTAAGCACATTGACATTAGATACCATTTTATTCGTGATTGCTATGAAAAGAAATTGATTGATTTGCAGAAAACTCATACTGATTTTCAAAGAGCTGATTTGTTTACAAAAGCATTTGATAAAGCTCGCTTTCAATTTCTTGTGCAAATCAATGGTGTTACTCGGTTAAATTCCAAGTAATCTGTTTCAGTTGATCACTTTTGATTTCTTGTATGTTTTCATTTGTTTTTCTTCTTTTTAGGGGAGAATTATGGAAGAATACCAATATTATGAATTCCAATCTTCAAAATGAAAAAGCATAAAAAATGGAAAAATTCGAAATTGAGAAATGTGATCCAACCTCATGAGAAATGATAGTACATCAGTGAAAGTTACTGAACATGGATAAATTAGATAGAAAGGCTGTAGGTTCTTGCTTGTTTCATTTAATGTGCCAACCATATCTGATATATGCAAGTATGATATTAATATAACGCTGGCCTGAAATTTGTGGTGAAACATGATTCTTTCTAATTATAGCTGAAAAATACAAAAATAGAATAAGTAACTGTTCTAGTGTATGCATGCTTTCTTTTGAAAGATTTAAACTTGTTTGATTTTCTTTATTTTGTCAAACGATCCGACTTTCTCTACGTATCGAAAGATTGACCTGATTGTTGTTCGTTTGACGTTCTGCTTTATTTTCTTTGGTGTTTCGTATAATTCATCGGACTTTCTTTGCGTGTTCACAAGGCCGACCTGATTGTTGTTGAATTATACAATTTCAACTTGTTTTGCTTTCTTATTTTTCTAAACAATCGGACTTTCTTTGCGTGTTCACAAGGCCGACCTGATTGTTGTTTGTTTAGGGTTCTACTTTCTTTTTTGCATGAAACACTATGAACAGCTTATCTCTGTGAATACATTCTGTGATGAATAAAAGAAAAATCAAAAATATCATACCTCAGAATATCAATTACTTGAATCTATGTGTACCATGATTTATGTGCTTGAAAAATGAATACCTAATGCATATCAGAAAGCAGTAAACATTGATTTGATTTGGCTGAAATAAACATGAAAGTGTTGTATTCGTGGACAACTTGGCTTGCATGTTGATTAGATTGAAATTGAAGTGTGTTAAGTGCATATCCCTGATATGATCTCATGTTGCGATCTTTCTCACAAAAAAATAACTTATTGCATTTAATTTTGTTTTGATGATTTTGTACACTTTAGAAAATCTTAAAAAAGGATTTTAGGTGTGTTTTAGCATAAATTTGAAAAATCAAATAGATTTTGGTGTGTTTTGATATAAAATTGCTAAAATTCAAAAATGTTTTGTTTCTGCGTTATTTTCGATCAACTGATTACGGAAACGGCAATTTATTTTTGTTTGAACCACAATTGAAGCGTAAATCAGCTCATCATCATTAAAATGTGCAAAATTGAAAAATTATGATTTTTGGGTGAAAAATGACCAAACTAAAAAGTTTGGGGTTAAATATGCAACATTTCATTGGTACGCCCGTACCAAAGTGATACGCGGGGTGGTACGCCCGTACCAAGTGGTACACCCGTACCAAGTGGTACGCTGGGCCGAACCACCAGGTGTATAAAAGGGCACAACTAGTACGCATTCTTCATTTACACTGTACCACTTTCAAAGTTCTCTGCGAAACCGTAACCTCTTCATAAAGAAAGCCTTGATGCAATTAAATCTATTGGATTTGGTAGTCACTATCCATAAGCTCAGTACCAACTAAATTGGAATACTGATTGCTGTCAAATTATGACCATAAAACCAACATGTTGTATCTAGGAACTGAAAAATAAAGCTGACAGCACAAATTGTTCATAGAATCCTTGGGATACCAATGGGGAAACTTGAGGTTGATGAAGTTGATCAATGTACATATATGGACCCTGTTATTCTAGAGCGGAGGTGTTAATGGGTTGCGAAAACTAGCCTGAAAACAGTGAAGGATGTATTAACTAGAATCAAGGAGACAACCAATCCTGGAAGACAGTTTAAACTGAATGTGTTAGTAGTAATTTCAACATTTGTTGAATTAACAAAGCATTCTACTGTTAACATGCGGTTTCTAAAATCAATTACAAAGGATGCAGTTTGTACAGAATACAATTGGTGCAACTATGTGGTAACTTGCCTCAATAGGAGCAAAGAATATTGGAATGGCAAGGAGTACTACAATGGTCCAATCACATATATTATGTTATGCTGCTCATTACTCTAAACTTATAATTGCTTGAATATGAAAACAGTTGTGGTATGCTGATCATATGCTGAATAAGACACATAAAAAAGGTCATAAGAAATTAGCAATAGAAAGGTACACTACTAAAACTCTGAAAGAATTGGATATGGATCTTATTAGGAGATTTCAGATAGTGAAAGTGGTGAAAGGTAACAAGAGAAAGAGGGTGACGAAAGGTAAACCATCAAAGCAGGAAGTAAAGAAAGAACAAATTGTGAGTGAAGGAGATGAAGAAGAGTCTAGTGATGATGATAGTGTAAGAATAATTAGAAGATCAACAGCAAAGAAGAAGAAGAAGGAAGTATATGAAGTGGCATCAACAAGCAGTAGTAAAGATTCTGATTCTGATTCTGCTGAGCAAAGACCAGCAGAATCAGATAAATCAGATGCAGATGCAGATGAAGAAAGTGAAATGGAGCTGTTAAAGAACAAGACACTGTTGGGATTTATAGTGGATATCGGGTTGCCTGTTTTATTTTTATTACCGAGTAACTAATGGGTTAATTATCTAAAACCAGATACGCAGAGGAAAACATTTTTACAACGCGAATAATGTAAAAACCATAGACCTAATCTGATCACCGTTTACACGTAAACACAGAAAGAATAATTAAATCAAATATCTAAAGCGAGTTAGATATACCTTGGCGGGATCCGAACACTCGTTCGGGATACCCAAAATCAATGATCGGTTGCTAGGCTGAACAGAAACGTCAGACTCGATCCGGCGAGATAGATCTTCAACAACGGTCAAAACCGTTGGTGGATTTGGCGCAGGCGGTGGTGGTGGCAAGCACACCGTCGGTGGTGACGGTAACGAAAAACTTCTTTGGACGTCATGTCGGAAACCCTAGACTCGACCGGTAGTGCGACCGGGATTGTACCGAAGTCAAGATCATCGGTCGTTGGTAGCGAGGTGGTGGTGGCGTAGCGACGGCGTGGAGTGACGTTGGCCACGGTTTCGCGGCGGCTGGGATGGACGGTGCATGGTGGTGGCGACGACGCCAGTAAGCCGAGAACCACCAGTCTCCGATCGACCCACGAAGGAGCAGCAACTGCGACGGCAGCGGTGGACGTCGAGCGGCGGCAGATTCGGCTGCTGCAGCTTGCTGGTGGGCAGAACACGGTGGTGTGATGGTGGTGATCGGCGACGGACGAAAAACGGAGAGGAGGGGGTTTTCGGCTGGCGATAGGAGAGAGTGAGGTAGGGTTTTTCCAAGTGATCTCTCTTCCAAGAGTGCTCTCTCCCTCCCTTTAAGATTTCACAGATGGGCCCCTAGACGCGTAAGGAGCCCAATCTGATCCAACCATCTGATCCGTTTAATTTAACCAATCAATGAGTGATGGTTAGTTAAATTAATCCGTCTTTAATACGTAAACCAATTTACGTAAACTGTTTATTTCGTTACAATTCTAATAAAATATTAGAATTAATCAAATAAATAAATAATTAGTATTTATTTATTATTTTCTTGTTCGTGTGCTAATTATCAAGTAATTAGACTTTTGATCATTGACTCGAGTGTAACTCTTACGGGTCAATATCGAGTTGGTTACGATAACTGTCGGGTCAGGGCACATGATATCCAACAGACACTTCATTCAGATGATGATTCATATTTTAAAGACACCACTGAAGGTTTATCCACATTTGCTTCAATTGGACTTTTATTAGAGCTAGCACATCCTAGAAATGAACTTTTAAGTTATGTAATTTTTTATAAATGGTGCAAGGTTTATTGGGTAAATTTGTATAATTAACAAAAAAAAAATGAAAACAAGAATGGGTTTATTTACTAAGAAAGAAACACAAATGAGCTTGACAAATTTGTTGAAGATGTTTATAAGCTGATTGAAGAATCAGTAGAGTTTTATCCAGGTAGTGAGTCAATCAGAGAAGTAATTTGTCAGTGGCAGTCAAGACTCACAAAGTATAACAACAGGAAAAGCTCATGACAAAGGAATGATGAAGAAGACTTAAATATCAATAAGGTCAGTGAGGTTGGTGGAGAAGGTGTGCCAGCAGAGAGAGGTGAACAAGAAGAGATAGGTGTAGGGAAAGTGGTAGAAGAGGAGGATGGAGGGGTTACAACAAGAAAATCTGAAAATGTGGTTGGTCAAGGAAGTTCTCACAAAGATGACCAGCATAATATAACTAGTGGAGCAGATGTTGGTTCAAAACAGGGCATTGCAGCACTAGCAGATGCAAAAGAAACTGATGATATGCCTATATGTGACTCTCAAAATATAACTACCACATATATGGAAGAGATAACAAATATGCTGACTCAGTTGAACAAGGAGTGAAACAGAAGGGTAAGACAACTGATACATATAATTTGCCTTCATTTGACTTGAAGATAAATCAACTGACTCCATCCAAACCTGAAGATGATGTCGATGTTCGGGAACTAATTTCAAAACTCCCATTGCTAAGAGAAGAAGAAACAAATAAAGATATGTTTAAGACCCCTGTTGAAGCTCAGACAATAGAGCAACAACAATCATGTCAGTTCTACACAAGGAAAACCATAGGCACAATGGTAGTAATGCTTGTACCAATAGATAAATTTAAGCCAGCAGAGGTTCTTGACAATGAAGATTGTGATGTTGATGATGTAGAAGCTGCAAATGTAACATAAAGCACAATGTTGCTGGTGAAGAACCAATTGTTACCGACGAGAAAGTTATCATACCATCTGTAGCAAAGCATCTTGAACCACTTGTAGTCCTTCCATCTCCACAAGAACAACATCAGAGGAGACATCGATTGACAAATTTGGCTGATGCTTTAAAGTCTTCATATAAGGATAGGAAGGTGAGTATCGGAACAAAAATTACAAAGTTGGAGGGAGACGTATTTGAGTGTTTTTTGTATGGGCAAGGCCAGCAAAGGTATTTCTTCCATCAAGTTTATACTGCTTCAGTTTTATATTATGATTGATTTTATATGTTTTATATGAAAGCTAAGCATCTAGAGAAAGTAATAAAATTTGTTTATCTGCATTTTATCATAGTGAAAAACTGTTTCAAACTGCCGCTGGTAACATTTTAAAGCGGAAGCATATACATTTGCTATACGTTGATGGTATGTAGATGAGAACGTATTGAACTGTTGGATTCAAGTTCTCAACAATGAGGAGAAAGATAAAAGCAAAGATTCACCAGCACGGCTTTTTTGTATGTGTGTAGTCTTGGTAAGGAACAATTATTAGTATATGACAAAATAATGTTATATCTTTGTTATGCTGTTATAACAAAATGTGTACATTTTTCCAGGCAGTAGAAAATTTTAAACAACAATGTACCCAACAAGAGATGGCAAAGATTATGGAGATAAATATTCAATCTTGTTTGGATTCGTTAGTTTATAAGAGCTTGAGAAAAGTCGACATGTTGTTCCTACCAATTCAACAGCATAAGGTGCTTAATGTTGTATGCTTTGACTTTGTAAAGCCTCCAATACAGATAATGGACAACATGAGAGACAATGTAGGAGTGCATCAAAAATATGGAAACAGACCTATCATACGTGTAAGAAAAAGAAACTAAAATTTAAAAAAATATTGATTATAGATGTTAAGAACGTGATTTTATTGAATGTGTTGTTCTAATAATGTACCTATATGTCCACTCAGATCCAAGAAGATTACAACCTGCCTTCCAAAAAGGATGACAATGTCATGGAGAACAACTAAAAATAAGTTCGACAGTGACATATTTGCTATGCGTCATATGGAAACTTATATGGGGGGACCAACAGGGAAATGGAAGAATGTGTTCACAGACGAATCAGAAAAACAAAACTCGGAGATAAGTGGCCTTAGGGTCAAATACCTAGCAAAAATGTTATTGTCTGATGTGAACATATTGAAGGGGGAGATGCAGCAAAATATTGCAAACTTTCAGTCTTTAAATAAAGCTGATAGAAAGAAGTGGCATGACAAGGGAGTTCAGAAATAAGAGAGAAATAGATACAGAATGCGACTGCAGAGTACATGTTCACAGCACAGGGTGAAGGATGGTAAGTATAAAACACCAGCATTAAAACCTTCACTTAAAAATATATAATTCATTAATGAATCATAACTTTTTGTTGAAGGGATGAATTGTTCAATAGTGGTTATAATAATTATTATCAAGGGCAGCACTGAAATCGTTTTTCCCAGTAAACGCATCCACGTTAGCTGCTTTACATGCTGGGCATAGGTATTGAACGACGAAGAAGTAGACAAGGACAACGAAGACCCTTCCAGGTTGTTCCTAACCTGTCATGTGTTGGTGAGTGCATCTACCTTACATTAAAACAAATATAATGACCTATGATAATGCTATTATGATAGTATGGAATTGTTGCTGGAAAGTTGTATACGGCAGCATAAGTAGACATAAGTTTGGTGTTCTTCTACTTATGTTGGTATATAAGAGTTCTGCTGGCATATGTACACATACCTTTTGCTTGTATAGATACATAGTTATGTTAGCCAATATGTACCTATTTTTATAAGCTGTTTTTTTATGCTGGTTACAGATATGTAGTTATGCTGGCCAATATGTACCTATGTTTTTATGCAAATTTTTATGCTGGTTGTAAATATGTTGTCCAAAACAGGGGGACAAGTTTTTTCTAGGTGAAACACAAATTGATGAGCGTGTTGAAGAACTATCAGTGAATATTGAACAAATGCTGATTTCCTTACCTTATGCTAAGATTGATGATGTCGACTTGCTTTTCATTCCGTTGCTTGCATCAAATTGTTTCTATGTGATTTGTTACAAATTCTTGAAGCCAGCGGTAGAGATAATTAATAACCTCTATCATACAATGGAGATTGATGTTAGATATGGCGGATGACCTACTGTGGTGGTACTTAAATATATTAAGTTGTTTATTTATACAATTGTAAAAAAAATATCTAAAAAAACCACAAATTTTTCTTTGTATCTTCCTTTTATGTAGCATGAGATAATGGTTCGATACATATCTTTGGTATCCCCTTTTAAGATGGCCAGGGTTCAACGTTTAAAGCCGAATTTGGTAGAGATGTCTTGGCGGACAAAGCACAATAGTATTGAATGTAGTTTGGTTGCAATGCTACACATGCAAACATACAAAGGTGGGAATTTTAAGGACTGGGCTATTAGACTCTCGGATGAGTCAAAAAAAGGAGCAGATATATGAGTTGAGGTGCCAGTATGTCACAAAGATTCTATGGTCACCTATTAACTGTATGAGGGATAAAGTTGTAGAGTTTCTTGAATAATTTATGAAGGTTTCAGATGAGTAAAAACAAAAAAATGAAAAAGAACGTGGGTGAAAGGATTAAGGAAAGGCTGGAAGCCACTGTATGGGGTGAAAACGATTAGGATGTGGACCAACATAACTTGTTTTGTTTGTTTTAGATTTTATAACAATGTTGCTGGAAAAATTATGTCTTTTGTAAGGACCAAGAATTGTGGCTTGTGTATTAAATAGTCACTTGGCGGATTATTTTGAAGGCCTATGCATGTGTATAGGTGAAAATCAGTTGGGCTATGGGTATATTAGGTCATTGGGCCATTTTAGACATGTTTGGGCTCAATTTAAAAGAGTTTAGAGGGAGTTTAGTGGGCCTTAGGGTTCAAATACGGGAATTAGGAGTTATTTTAGGTAGGGAGGTTAACTTGTTTTCCAAGTTGGTCATCTCCTATAAATAGGACTCCTAGTAATCGATTTAGGGTTGTTGGTTGTTACTAGTTGCGAGTTCCTAAGGGTGTAACCGAAACCTTTCTAGGTTCGGACTTGGTGTTTTGATCATCTAATCGAAGTGTTCTTTCATGTATACAATCGGTTTGTGTTTTCCTAGTATTATACTTTGCTTTTCGATTATTATTTTCGATTAGTCTTGAATCACCTATAATCACCGGATTCCGCACGGTGATTATAGACTTTGATATCGCGTGAGGGGTTAATTCGATCCTTACAATTGGTATCAGAGCCAAGAAACGCAAGTTTCGAGGCTCTCGCGATATCGGATTCAGGTTTTTGGTAACTAACAGTTTGAGTGTTTTTGTGATTTTCGCAGTTAGCACAAATCAGAAGTTTTTTGCAGGTTTAGAATAAAAAACAGAAGCTTTCGAGATCCTGTGTACGTGCATAGAAGACTTTTCGATCCATTCAAGACTTTTCGATCAGACACTCTGATCGAAAACCCTCATCTGCTGCTCACCTTTGATCGAGAAAGACCCTTAGTGTCTTTTCGATCAGTAGTCCCTCAGTCGAAAAGTGCCTGATGTGATAAAAGAGAAGTTGTTGAGGCTAGATTATGAGACTTGTAATATTAAATAAGTTGGGCTGGGCTTAGAGGGTTTTAATTAGATTAGTAGGCTAGTTTACTATTGGATATGGGCTTGGGCTTGGGTTTAAGATCCAAAATGGCCCAATTGTAAACCCATTGGGGTGCCTATATAAACCCCAATGGTTCTCCTAGTTGAGGTTGCTCATTCAAGTTGCTAGTTTACGATTCCAGGGGAGCAACAAGTTGATTACGATCGTAAACCCGAGAGATCTAGTTTACGATTACTATTTTATACCCGACAAGTTCATCTTGTGTGCAAAGATCAGGTTTTTATCGTTTATATTCATCGTATTCTTAGATTTCTTCTCATCTCTTTCTTGAATCACTAATCTAAACGGATTCCGCACGTTTAGACTAGATAATATCGTGAACGGTTGTTGATTGTGGACCAAGAATTGGTGTCAGAGCCAAGAAATGAGTGTTTCGCGGTTCTCACGATATTGATTCAAGAAGATCTAACAGTTTTTGCAAGTTTTCTTGAGTTTTTCAGGTTTACGATCGAGTTTTCTCAGTTTTCTGGGCTGCTCTTCGAGTTTATGATTGATCTGCTGCTGTTTTCTGGGTTTACGATCAGTTTCTGGGCATTTTTGAGTGTTTACGATTGGTGTTCTTCGCAATTTCAGTGTTTACGAGTTCAAGATCGGATTTTTGAAGGTTTACGATCAGAAAGTTTGAGTTTACGACATCAAGAAACGATTTTTGGGTGTTTACGACATTTTTAAACGGAATCGGCGTTTACGATTTTACTGGCCGGAAACGTGTTTACGACTGAAGGCGATCGGAAACAGGGTTTACGACTGAAGGTGATCGGAAACAGGTTTACGATCAGGAGTTTACGATCCACGGATGATTACGATCGTAAACAGGGTTGGTTTACGGCAAAAAGTCACTATTTCACACTTTCACAGAAACGGACATAAGTGACACCGAGCCCCAGAATTACACTAGACTAATGTCCAGGGAGCTCGTTTGGACCCCCAAATTCCACTCCGAAGGCCTCCGTTTTCGCGTTTTAAGTTTTTGACACTATTCTTTGAATAGTGATTTTGCCGATTTTGCCGACTTCACCAGCTTTTCAGAAGTTGCACTTTTAAAGAAAGAAAATGAGTTCGGAAACATCTTCAATACAAGAATGTTCTTACTACACTTGTCCGCGGTTGATCAATTCTAACGAATTTAAAGAATGGAAGAACGGGGTTGTAAAGTATGTGAACAATGAAGATCAAAATATGATAAAATCGATTATCGTTCATACGGAGACATCAAAATTGGCCTAAAGAAGGAGAGCCTAAAACTCAAGTTGAATTCTCTGAAGATGACCAACGAAGAGTTAACATTGACAAAAGGGCAAGTGAAATTATATTCATGGCTTTATCTCCAGATATAGCCCAAAGATTTGAAAACTGCAAATATGCTCAAGAACTCTGGCAAGCTTTGCACAAAGCTTACTATAGAAATGAGGACGAAGAAAAGAAAGAAAATGAGAAACGTGTCCTCATGACAGAAAGTGCTGGTGCTGAATGTTCGAATCCAACATGTGCGCGATTAATTCCTGGACTTCAGCAAATTATCAAAAATTTAGAAATCGAATTGTATGATGTCCATTGTGCCAGAAGTTCATTCAAGGGTAGATGGGAGAAGAGTGAAGAGAAGGTGAAAGCTCAAAAATTAGACATTGATAAATATCGTGGATTAGCCACCGAGAAGACTTTCTCATATGATCGGGCTAAGATTGAGATTGGTGAGCTAAAGAAGCAACTGGATGAACTGCAACAAAAATATAATGAGCTGCAGGACAAGTATAATTGCAACCAGGGTAGAAATAAGCGAATGGTAAATGCTGGAAAGGAATTGTCACATGCTGTTGTAACTGGTCAAGTTGGGAAAGACATGACTGGGTTCGCATCAGAGAAAACTGATAAGTCCTTGGCTGCAAACAGCATTATTCCTCCACCAGTTCCAAAAGACATTATAGGAATACTTCTTAGTGAGGATCAAGTTGAACGAACCAAGTCTGATTATAAAGAAGCTGCTCCTCCTATGGATAGTGTCTTGGTTGGAACTACACCATTGACTCAAGAAGAAATTGCTAATGAAGCAAACATGACTTATGGTGAAGGGAGAGTAGAGGATATATCAGACAATGATGCTGAGTGCCAGAAATATGACAGGTGTCATAACTCTAAGTCTGATGATGTGGGGATAGAGTTGAAACCATACCCCAAAATTGAAACCCCATACTTCAAAGTAATTGGCGAAGTCAAGAGGGAAAAGGTGATCTTGACGACACGGCCTGAGGGGAAGATCTTTATGACATCTGGATCAATGTTTGACCAAGAACCAGATATTGGATATGACTTGCCATCCTTCTCCTCCAAGTTCAAGGGAATAACTGATGGAGTAATAAGTAAAGCAGAAGTTGAGAGGCCAAAGATCACCATCAAGCATCCAAGTATGAAACCAACAGCTGGAGTGAAGAATGAAAAACTCAAGGGAGTAGCTGTGTCTCCCATTTCTTCAGTTGGATCATGCAGTTGCCGTTGTAATTGCAAGAATGGTGCTTCAACGTCAAAGAATCAAGGAAGCACAAAGACAATAAGGACAGGTTCGACATAGGCTTCGACAAACCAGCAAAAAGTCAAATCTGAAGCTGCAGTCAAAGCAAAGAAGCAGACATAAGGCAAACCAGCTCCATATCAGCCACCAAAGACAAATGGGTACACGTCTGACTTCTATCTAAAGAAGCAGACTTGCTTTAATTGTGGCATTGCTGGTCATATTGCTAGAAACTGTCTTTATCGCCCATATGAACCCTATTTTCTGAAAAGTCAAAGGGTTTCATCTCAGGAGTCTGTAAAGTCTAAGCCAATGATGGTGCAAACACCTAAGGCAAGGAAGACTGTTACTCCTAAGGTTAAACCCTCTGATCAACATTGGGGTGCTACCAAAGCTGAAAGAAAATCTTTATATCAAAAAACAGCTTTCCAAGTTACCAAAATTTTTAGAAAAAGGTAAAGAAACCATTTTCAAAACAACCAAAGCTTGGATTACCCATAGTTACCTCTCCCAAGGTAACTAAAACTGTTTTGAAAAATGATTCTAAAATGAAGAAGGTTGAAATACCTAAAGTCACAACTCCAAAGGTGGCTAAAACAAAAATTGTTTTGAAAAATGAATCTAAAATGAAGAAGGTTGAAATACCTAAAGTCACAACTCCAAAAGTGACTAAAACAAATGTTAAATCACCTGGAACTTGGAAACCAAAAATCAAGGCAGCTCCATCCCAACTTCCTGATTTCTCAAAGGGGATGTTCTTACAAGAAGTATATTTTATTGATTCCTCAGGTGTACCCAGAAAAACAATGGCCTGGGTACCAATGACTAACTAATCTCTCACTATGTGCAGGAACAGTCAAGGAGGATTATCACTAACATTTTTATTATTAATTTGTTTGTTGATAAGTGATTGTTCCAGGCACATTTTAGGAGACGTATCTTCATGTCATGACAAGCAATTTTTTATGGAGGATATGTTTCGTTGAGAGGTAAAAGGTAAAATTCAGCATGAAAGGTACTGTTCTTAACTTGGTTGCTTGCTCGATGAAGCGGTAAAGGGTGTTTGTGTCAAACCAAATTCCTTAAAACTTTTAGTTGGTGCTTGGTTGTTCAATTTAAAAAAAATGAGGTATGCATGCTATAAAACCCATTTTTCTAAAAATGTTCAAATCCATACTTTAAAGGTTAGCTTGGCCAGATGTGTGTGAAGTTATTTGCATATGTGTTCGTGTTTAAAAAATATAAAAAAAATGATGATGTTCACAAAAGTTGTGACATTAAAAATCAAAAAGCAAGGGGAAGAAATGTAAAGATGAAGAAAAAGTTGACCCCTCAAAAATAGTGTGCTTTCCAATTTTTAATTGTTTGTGTTTTGTTTTTGAGAAGGGAGGGAAGCCCGGACTGGAGATGACTGACACATGTAAAACGGATGTGAAAAGCAAGCTCCACGGTGATATTCTCGGTAGGCTCGACCTAATCTTATGACCACCAATGTAAGTGCAATGAACTTAAAATATATATATGTTTAGTGTCTCATCTCAGTTTGCATGGTTTAAAAAACTGAGTCCCAGCAAAAATGAGTTGAGAGTGGTAATTATACCTAGTATTCACTCTCTCACACGCCATGTTACTGCTGTCATGACTACACCACATAATGAATAAAAAAAGGAAATGAAAAAGAAATGAAAAAGAAATGAAAAAGAAAAGAAAAAGAAAAGAAAATGAAAAATAATCATTCAGTTTGGTCTTCTTTGTGTGCTTATTCGGCCGACCTGATCACCGATTGATGATTAATGAAATAAGTGGTAGTCATAACAGTGTTGCATGGTTCCTCAAGTTGGGGGTTTATGAATCCTCAATAAACTCTGAGGTTGGGTAGGTTTTGCTATGTACAATTGGGTGTGGGGACGATTAAACATGCTGTAATTAGTAATCTATTTAGCATGATGCATTTGGTTGGGTTCAAATGGGTTTGAGTTTAAAGCGGACAAACATACCGGCAATCACCTGGACTAGTCAAGTAACTGAAGCTGAAAAGGGTTCCTCAGTCAGATTCATACGGTTTGATCCCTTGTAAACTTTCTCATGTTTGATATTCGTAAGTATTTGTTTATTTTTATCTTTCGTGTGTGAGTCTTTAAGTTCTTTTTGGTTGTGTTTACGTCTTGGCCAGGTTAATTTGAGAAGTCAAAATGTGTTTTCATGGGTTTTGATGCATGATAGTATGCCCCCTGCAGATCTTGACAAATTTTTAGGGGAAGGAGAGGGGATAATAAGTATTATCCGAAGGAAACTCGAGGATGATACTTATTATCTAATGAAAAGACTTCCATAATACATAGTATCTGAAGAGAACTCGAAGATAATATGTATTATCTCATGGGAAGTCCTTAGCTGAGGGGAAGTAATCAGCTAAGGGGAAGTCTTTAGAGTTCTTGGGTTCAGGGGAAGTTTTATAGAAAAACCGTAATCTATATTAGGGTTTTTGGTTAAAATTATGTTAATTTGAATCAACTGAACAGATGATAATTACCCTCTAACCCAAAGACCGGTCATCAAATGTCTGGTGGAGTATATTTTTTCAAATGTGTGTCAGACATGTTGATGATAGAAAGATGCTACTGATGCTACTGCTGCTCAAAGTTAAAGAACCAGCCGGACAAGACTTCCATCTGGAAAAGCAACTATTCAGGGGAAGTTGTTGGTGTCTTTACAAGTTTTCAAAAGCTTCAAAAGTGCTTCAAAGAAGATGTTCACATGTTTAGGGGAAGCTGAAGATTTCAAGTCGATCTTTGATGAAGAAAATGATGCAGAGAGCAGTCAGAGATCATGAAGACCCAAGATCAACAACCAAGTTCTTCAAAGTTAGAGGTGTGCAAACTTTTTACCCTCTAATTTTTGAAGATTCAAGACAGTTACCGAAGATTTAGCAAGAACCAGTTCTTTCAAGAGAAGCAAGTCAATGAGAGTCCTCCATTTCATTGATTGTTCATTTACAGAAGTTCAAGCTGATGCTGATCAAGAGAAAGTCCCAAGTGCCCGTCATGAAACCCATTGAAGATTTCTGCGGAAAGAATCTTCATCAACATCTATGCCAGCCAGTCAAGAAGAAGAATTTTCAAAGATCAAAGACATTTAATATCACAAGCCTAGGGGAAGATTGTTGAGGCTAGATTATAAGGCTTGTAATATTAAATAAGTTGGGCTGGGCTTAGAGGGTTTAATTAGATTAGTAGGCTAGTTTACTATTGGATATGGGCTTGGGCTTGGGTTTAAGATCCAAAAGGGCCCAATTGTAAACCCATTGGGGTGCCTATATAAACCCCAATGGTTCTCCTAGTTGAGGTTGCTCATTCAAGTTGCTAGTTTACGATTCCAGGGGAGCAACAAGTTGATTACGATCGTAAACCCGAGAGATCTAGTTTACGATTACTATTTTGTACCCGAAAAGTTCATCTTGTGTGCAAAGATCAGGTTTTTATCGTTTATATTCATCGTATTCTTAGATTTCTTCTCATCTCTTTTTTGAATCACTAATCTAAACGGATTCCGCACGTTTAGACTAGATAATATCGTGAATGGTTGTTGATTGTGGACCAACAGAAGCATGAATGGTCAGACACTGATTGGGACAAGGTGGAAAAGATAGGAAGGCTCTTGCTGCATTAACCATGGCACTCTCACCTGAGGTTGCCGAAGCCTTCAAGGAGTACAAGTCTGCTAAAACTTTATGGGATGCTCTTGTTGATGCATATGAAGGAAACTCAGATATGAGGGAGTCAAGGAAAGAGAACCTTAGAGAGCAATTCAGTGACTTCAACTATGTGCATGGTGAGAATATAGAAACTCAATTGCAAAGGTTCATCAAGATCGTCACAGCAATAAAAGAAGCTGATGTGACATACACTCAAAAGGAAGTCAACAAGAAGCTGGTTAGTTCTTTACCCCCCAACTAGGATAGCACAGTGGAGGTAATGGAAGGAGTCCTGGACTTGAACACAGCAACCCTTAGCTCTCTCATGTCTATAATTCGAGCTTATGAAGAAAAGAAACTCAAGAGGGCCAGAAAACAAGGAATTGGAGCAGCTGCCAAACAAGTGAATCAAGCCTTTATATCGCAACCGAGTGTTCCAGCAACTCAAACGGTTGATCTGACATCAACCCCACTAGCTTTTATTTCTCAAACGACTAGTGGATCCAGTTCCTCAAATGGCTCTAACTTGGTTACATTGGATGTTAACACCTTAGCTAAAGATTTAGTTTTGCCTTGGGAGTAGGAATAATGAGTTGTTATCAAGCTTTGGTTGCAGGTACTTTACTTCCAAATGACCTGTCCTATGAGGATGTGAATCAGGTGAACCCAGCTGACCTTGAAAAGATGGACATATTTTATCAAATGGGAATGTCCGCTCTGAGAGCCAAGAAGTATATGTCAAGAACTGGGAGCAAAACTTGGAATGATGGCAAAGGGGTAAAGCTATCTTTCAACAAAGCCAACTTGAGATGCTTCAACTTTAATGAATATGGTCACTATGCCAAAGAGTGCACCAAGCCTAAAGTTGAAAGAGGTGCTAAAGGTGATGAAAAACAGAATGTCAAGAAAAGGGAGGTAGGAGCCGATGATAAAGCTCTTGTTGTTCAAAGCACCCCAGGAGGTTATGACTGGTCTACTCAGGTTGATGATCTCAGTCTAAGTGTTACACACATTGCTATGTTAGCAGAGGAAGAAGCAGAGAGAGAAGCACTAGAGATGAATCAACATGCATTCATGGTGAATACTGGTCCAGGGTCTGAAGTCAACTCCAGCAACACACAGGTATGCAACTATTCTTGTTCTCATTGTGTGGAGGTATTTAATGCTTACAAAGAATATGAATCTAAATTTCATTATGAATCCCTAAACTGTGAACGCGCCACTAGAGAATCAAATAATTTCAAAGATATGGCTAAAGTAAATAGGGAAAAGTATGAAGCAGCTAAGCTTGATGTGACGAACCTTGACAATCAATTTAGTGACACTAAAAATCTGTTGAGAGTTGCTAATACAAAAGTTGAAAATCTAACTAAAGAGGTAGAAGAATTGAGAGATCAACTTGCTAAATCTCAAAGTAAGATAGACGCTAATAATAAGATTCAAGCAAAAATGCTGGAAGCAAGGTCTCTTTTCTATAACTCTCATGTTAGGATGAAGTATGTTCAACAGAATTCAGGTCTAGGTTTTGGGGATGATAAGAAAGATGAGACATCAACTCACACTGTGCCCATGCCCCACATGCATAAAATGATTTCTGAACATGAACCATCAAAGGGAACAATAGATTCTTTAGCTGACATTGACAAAAGACTTTCGGAATGTCCTATTAAAATTACTGCTCCTGTTTCTAACCCTACTACTTCTTGTGCAGATACAGAAAACAAAGAAGCAGGTTCAAAGGGGGGAAGTGCTGGCATTGAGAGTCAAAAGTTTCCTGACTTTAAAACTGAAATTTTTGCGTCAAATAAGTCTGAGTCTGAATTGAGCTTTGCTAAGTCTGATGTTTTTGACAAAACTTCTGTTTGTGGTGCTTTTAATTTTGGTGTTTGTGATCCTAAACTTTCCAAACCTTTGAGGATAGTCAGGATTTTGAGAAAGGGTAAGGGACCACAGGTTGCTGGTCCTAAGCGTACTGATGCCAATTTGGTTGGTTTGAATGATTGTTTGAATGTGTGTGCTAATGTTGGTGATAATACTAGTAATGTGCAAAATGTGCAGAATGTGCACGAGGACATACCACATGACTTTATCCCATATCCTGAGGTAAATTCTGTGTATGACCAATTTGTGCCAGTACAGCGGGAGTATGTGCTAACAACTAGGCCCAATGGCAAAGTTATGTGGATCCACAAAAATTCCAAACCATCTTGGGTATCCACAGGGAAGAAATATTCCCAAGCTCCTGCATACCCAAAGAAACAGTCCTGCCACGTGTGTGGGAATCCTGGACATGTGGCAAGAAATTGTTTATATAGGCCATATAACCCTACTACCCTAAAACTCATTTGTAAAACTACCAAGGGCAATCATATGGTGGCACAAACCACAAACTTGGCCACAGAAAGGTAAATTCTCAGCCAAAGGTACCTATAGGCTCAAAGGTATCTACAGTGACCAAAGAGTCTGCACCTTCACACCCTAAGGTGCAGAGACATGTACCTTCACAACCAAAGGTACATAAGGTGACCAAAAAGCCTGCACCTTCAATCCCCAAGGTGCAGAAGTCTGTACCCCTGCAACCAAAGGTACAAAAAGTTGACAAAAAGCCTAAGTCACCTCAACAACCAACCAAAACTGATTTCAAAGATCATAAATTGAATAATTCTGTTAACAAATCTGTTGTCGCTTTAAAACCTATTTGGGTTCCCAAACATGATGGTCTTTCAGAAAATAATCAAGAGAGGTGGTATGTGAAAAAGGTGGTAAATCAGTGTTACCTACCTAAAGGGGTGTATAAAAAACACTCCAAACAATTTGATGAAGTTATAGATAATAAATCAAACGTCTATCAAATTCCACCAAAAAGGGTTCAGGGTAAAGGGAAAGAGAACCATCAGCCCACGAATGTCATTTCCAATGATGGTCGTGTGAATTCTAATGAACTTACAAAGCCCACTCCAATGCCCAACAAAAGCAAGAAACTCAAAACAAAGGATCCCACAACCCCAATTCCCAATCTTTCAAAGAGAATGTGCTTAAAAGAAATTACTTTTAATGATTCCTCAGGTATACCCAGAACCACAATGGCCTGGGTACTTATGGCTAACTAATCTCTCACCTTGTGCAGGAACAGTCAAGGAGGACTTCCATTAACTTATTTGTTTTTGAAAGTGATTGTTCCAGGCACAGGATAGAAGGCATCTCTCAACTACATGACATGCAGATTCTCATTTGTAGGGATGTTCTTCTCGTAAGAGGTAAATCTAGCAAAATCAGCAAGGTACTGTCTTAATTGTTTGTTTCTTGGCAAATCTGATGAGAAGTATGGTCCTGCATAAAACAAAACTCATTTCTGAAAAAAATCTCAAATGATAAACTTTGAAGGTTAGCTTGGCCAATTTTGTCTTATAGTGTGTTAGTGTGTTTACAAAAAAAAAAGATCAAAAACAAAAGAAAAAGAAAGATGTGTGGTGTTATTAAAAAAACCAAAAGGCAAGGGGAAGAATAGAAAAGATGAAAAAGTTGACCCCTCAAAAAATGTGCTTTTTAATTTTTTTTCTTTGTTTGCTTGAGAAGGCGGGAAGTGAAATAAATTTCCGTTTTGGAGATGGCTGACACACGTAAGGCAGATGTGAAAGACACGATCCATGGTGATATGCTGGTAGGCTCAGCTCTTAAATCTGAAAAGGTATGCGTTACACACTTAAAGATAACGTATGATAGTTTGTTCGGTAACGGCACTTAGGTTAGTTGCATTTCTATTTGACTGCATGTTCAAGTTCCCGATACACACGCTTGTCTCCAAGAGTGTGAAATTGAGCTCAAAAAGTCGGTGTCCCCTCTGCTTTGCGTGAGCAATGACCTGGGGATGCTTCACGTGTATGTAAGGCTCTCCTCTGCTTTGCGTGAGCAATGACATGGAGTTGTCCATACATACGTGCTTCTAGATCACCAAAAATATATATATACGAAAAAAAGTAATAATAATATACACCCAAAAGATGCCAAAGAGCACATCAAAAGAGACCCTCAAGAGTCCAAAACCCTCAGCCTTTGTCACTGATGAGAGCATTATTAAAAATGTTTCAAAAATTCAGTTGACTTTGTATATTATACCCAAAAAATCTATGTGATCTATTCTTTCTCTACTCAACCCAGTCTGGAGCTCAGTTTCAAACTTCTGGTTCAGGTTGTGAAAATATGTGGTAGGGAATTTATATGCTTGATAGTGTGCAATAACATGTACCTAGGATTTGTTGAAACCCACTTGTTGTTCATAATTAATGCACCAATAAAAGATAATATAGTGACAAACAACCTGATTAAGAAAAGGGTTAGAGTTTAAAGTGGATCAGTATATTGGCAATCACCTGGACGTGTTCGAGTAACAGAAGCTGAAAAGGGTTCCTCAGTCAGATTCATACGGTTTGATCCCAAATAAAACCTTCTCGTTTAGAAATTTGGTATGTTTGTTTTATTTTTATTTTTCTTTTGAGTCATCTTAAGTTTTTATTGTTTATTTTTCAACCATGGCCAGGTTAATTTAAAGGTTTTAATAAGTTTTATGGGTTTTATGCAAGAATCTTTCACTCCTCCAAAATCTCAAGGGGAGATAATGCGAAGAGTCCTCGGGTTAAGGGGAAGTATTTATAGGAATCCCGTAACCTATGTTAGGGTTTTTGGTTAAATAAGGCTAACCCGATAACCAGCCATCATTGTCTGGTTAGTGTTTGTTCCATGTTGTGCATGACAGGTTAAATGAGATGTCATGGAAAAGAAAAGTCAATGAGTGCTGCTACTGTTCGTGTTGAAGAACCAGCCGGAAAAGGACTTACCCTATGCTCTAGGGAAGTTTGTTGGTTGTTCAAGAAAAGCTTCCAAAGACTCAAAAGACATTGTTCGTATGTTGAGGGGAAGCTAAATGCCTTCAGTTCAAGATCTACATTCAAGGATGTCAAGATAGAGGTTTTCAATTTTATCCTCTGAAGTTAATGGCAAGTCAAGACAGTTATCGATGATTCAGCAAGGACTCAACGGTTTTCAAGAAAAAGCAAGTATTTGAGAATCCTCCTCTAGTTACTTGGTCATCATGTGCAGTTCAAGCTGATGCTGATTAAGAGAACACTCCCTAAAGTCATTTGTTGTTGCCCAATGAGGATTGCTAAAGAAAAGAATCTTCATCAACCCATGTTCAAGCCAAGGAGAAGACTGCAAGTCTGAAGATTTAAAGTAAAAAGATATTTAATAGCACAAGCCAAAGGGAAGATTGTAAGGACCAATAATTGTGGCTTGTGTATTAAATAGTCACTTGGCGGATTATTTTGAAGGCCTATGCATGTGTATAGGTGAAAATCAGTTGGGCTATGGGTATATTAGGTCATTGGGGCATTTTAGACATGTTTGGGCTCAATTTAAAAGAGTTTAGAGGGAGTTTAGTGGGCCTTAGGGTTCAAATACGGGAATTAGGAGTTATTTTAGGTAGGGAGGTTAACTTGTTTTCCAAGTTGGTCATCTCCTATAAATAGGACTCCTAGTAATCGATTTAGGGTTGTTGGTTGTTACTAGTTGCGAGTTCCTAAGGGTGTAACCGAAACCTTTCTAGGTTCGGACTTGGTGTTTTGATCATCTAATCGAAGTGTTCTTTCACGTATACAATCGGTTTGTGATTTCCTAGTATTATACTTTGCTTTTCGATTATTATTTTTGATTAGTCTTGAATCACCTATAATCACCGGATTCCGCATGGTGATTATAGACTTTGATATCGCGTGAGGGGTGATTCGATCCTTACATCTTTTATATCTTCAGTATTATAAATTCTAACTACTCTTAAATAGCGTGTTAAATATTAAAAGTGCGAAATAAATTACACATTGATAAAAAAAAGATACATCATTAGTGTTGTGGTCAAAAATTCACTTAGGAATCCTGTATTCCAAACTTAGATTGTGAGGTAGAGTGCTTAGCGTTCAAACAAGTAAATGATTCAAGCTATGATGAGAACACAAGGATTTTAGCGAGGAAAACTCCAGAATCCTTTGAGTTGCCTCTCGGAATCCTGGATAAAAACCTCGGGTGCCGGCTGGAAAACCGCCACCAAGTCAATATTATTGATGAACAAGTAATTCGTTACAACGGGTTGGAGGATTGATCGATCAAGACTAAGTGTTACAGAGTTTTTCTATCAGCTAGTGTGAGTATGAGAGCTTGTGTGTGTTCCTATTGATCGAGTCCTCAATTATATAACAAATAACTATCAACTAACTATCCGAGATTCTCGGGATCCTCTTTCCCCACTCCTCTTGACCGTTGAGGAAGATACGACCCACTTCTCCTCGTGCCAGTTAGTTGTAGACCGAGTCTTCAGGAATTGGTTAAGTCCCTTAACGTCCCTGAAAACGAATAAAACACATGGCAAAAATAAGGGTTAGTCGATAATTGAATTTCAGGATACCTGATTAGACGGGATTCCCAAACTGTAATGAGATTCATAGGATCACGCAGCTTCTCTGTAAGCATCCTGAAATTGACCCCTAACAATTGCCCCCGAATCTCGGCTGCCTGTGGATAAGATTAACAGCTGGCGAGATTCGTTTAACTTGAGAATATTACGGCGTTATCACGGTAAATATGGTTGGATGGGACGTTTTTTTCGGCGTCCGACTGATGGGATAGTTATCATCACTTTTTCTTTAAATACAAGATTCCGAGATCATAATCTCACCATCTTCTCCGAAAAAACCCTTTCGAGCTTCTTCATCGTCGCAGGTCAGTTCTTCTTCTCCTTCTCCGGCATCTTTTCTTTTTCGTTTCTTCCGATCATGGCGAAGAAGAATACTCGTTCCGCCACTCCGTCTTCCTCACTTGGCATTGAGGACTTCGTTGATCAGGGGATTCTCCCCTCCAATGAAGAAGAAACCTGCAATTTTTCCGACAACGACATCTGTCAGTTGAAGGAATCCGGTCTTTTTCCGGCGTCGGCCGTCATTCGGCGATTCGATCCTCGATTGAAAGCCGACTGCATGTCCAACACCTGGGTCTGTTTTCTCTATTACCCTTTTTCTCTTGGGATGTCCTACCCCTTTCCGGCCATCGTAAACGAGTTCTTCAAAATCACCGGCCTCTGTTACTACCAAACAATGCCGATGGTGTGGAGAATTCTGTTTTCGCTTGATAATCTGAACAATTCCCGGAAGCTTGAGATGGGGATTCCTGAAGTTTGTGCTGCCTACAACCTGAGAACCCACAGGTTCAGTCGTTTTGTTCTTCAAGCCCGCTCTTCTTACTCCCAGCTGATTCCTCGTGCGTCACACAATGACCATGATTGGAAAAGGAAGTTCTTTTTTGTGAAGCGTGAATCCATTGTTGGGGGTGATTCATTGCCGATGAAATGGGTTTTGAAGGGTAGGAAACTGAATTAGATTTTATATTTGATGTTGCTCTGAATTTTGCTAACGACATTTTGTTGTTTCTCGCAGCTCCCAAGTTTTCTGACCTTGTTGAAGTAACCGAAGAAGCTGTGGAGAGAACCGCTACTTTCCTGGAAATCCCACCTATTGACAGGACCTTCGCCATCGAGAGTGCCAACAGCGAACAAAGCTTCTCAATCGACCACTCGGAAGCCGTCATGTCTGGTAAGTCGCTGAGCTTCTCGAGTATGTGTTTTAAATTAGGCTTCCCAATCCTGACTGCTTTCTTTATTTCAAACCTACAGCTCCCAAGCCTGCAACTGGATTCTCTTTGGACGATCTGACTTCCTACCTGGAGATGAAGGAGGAGAAGCCTGAACCTCTGACCAGCATCCGTCCTCCCACAACCAGGGCCAAAACAGCTTCCTCCAGCAAGAAGAGGAAAGGTTCTGAGGGTACTGTGTTCCTGGAGAGCTTTGATGGTTTGAGCCCCGCGGAGACTGGCAATTGACGCAGTGTACGATTTGAAGGACAAGAAACAACACGTTGATTCTGTGAATACCGGTGAAGATCTTTCCCAAACCCTCCCAAATTCGTCCCAAAAGTTGGAATACGAAAGGGAGAAAACTGAAAATTTTATTAATCATCAACTGATCATCTCCCAGACATTACATGGATATAAATAACATGACAAAATTCGAATGGGCCTCAAAACATAGGCGGGCCAGAAACTATAAAAATGTGCTCCTCATCCCAACGGTCGTTTCGACTGGTCATACGCCCAAAACGGAGTTTCCTAGCCCAAGTTATAGCCATTTTAGTGAAGCCCTTTTTGTCACACGATCTTGGGCCTCCAAATATAATAGTGCCTGTTCCTCCACGTATGGGCCTGCATCAGCAATAAGCTTCTAAGCCTGCACACAACGACAAAACTGGTAAGTGTAAACATAGGATTTCCATACCTTAGCGGCATCCGGCAAATGGCTGAGATTCCTAATTGCCCCCATTAATTCTCTTTTGCAGGGCATCGAGCAGCTTAGCACTGCATACATCGAGGCTGAAACCAAGCTGGCCATGGTCCAGAAGAAGCTTGATGAGGCAAACAACACCATCAGGGTCCAGGGCGAGTTAGCCGAATGCAAAACCCGGGATTACGAGCATAAGCTGAAAGAACAGAAGCTGAAGTTCCAGGTTGCTGCACAGGTGGAGGATGCCGTCTCCAAGCAATCAGCTGCTCGCAGTGTGCTCCAGGCAATGCTGAAGATGGCAGCAGAAGCTCAAGCTGAGGGGTTTACTTGCTCAAAATGGACTGTCGATGCCTGGAAGCTATCCTTGGAGAAGCTGGAGAAGGCTGGGATCCCAACTGGTGGGGACAAGCTTCCCTTGGTCGAGGCTGCTGGCGTTGATGCGGGTGAGAAGGAGAAGTCTGTGGAGAAGGCAGACGAAGAAGATGCTGGCGGGAATCCGGAGGTTCCCGAGAAGGCGATGGGCGATGAGGATATTGCAACGGTCTGAGCCCTCTTTTTTAGTCTGCAGTTTGTTTTTATGTATGTCTCTAAACAATTTCCTTTTCTTGTCTTTGGCTGAAACAATGTTAGAACAAACAACAACAATATTTGGGGATCCTGGTGGAGGGATCTTGTAGTTTGCAAGATGAAACCAGGGTTCCCAATAATCTTTTGACCTGTGAGCTTCCCAAGGGGAGGGATCCTGAGGTTTTCAGGACGAACTTTGGGAAGCTCAAACCTCGCAATCGTTAATAATATTATGGTATTTTGATTATTTTGAGATGTGTTTGTTATTTACTTTGTATAACCTCATAAGTTTGGAATTGGTGACAAAAGTTCACCTAACTTAGTTATTAATTTGATGGCGAAGCTCAAAATCTCATAGGGTTAAGGCCAATCGATTAAATATACCATTCTACCCTTTAGAAAGTCATTCAGATAATAATTTGTATAAAGTCGAGAATCCTATCAGAGAACCCTACCGGGATCCTGACAGGTTACCTTATAGAATTTCAGACCGTTGATTCCGGGATTCCGACGAGAATCCCATTTTCACCCAAACTTGTGATCTTGGGAAGAGCTTTCCTCATACTCTAACAGGAATTAGAAATCCTGGATACACTCCCTTCAGCGTTTGTCTTAACTGATTCTGGATCCTGAAACAATCATAAGAAGCTTCTTCGCCTCCGGCCGAAGCTTAAGCTTCCGAAAATACGTTAAGTTTAATAATAAGCCATGAATAGACCTGTGCATTTCTGGGGACAAGCCCGTGCAATTCTGGGGACAAGCCCGTGCAATTCTGGGGACAAGCCCGTGCAATTCTGGGGACAAGCCCGTGCAATTCTGAGGACAAGCCCGACAAGCCCGTGCAATTCTGGGGACAAGCCCGATATCCTGGGGACAAGCCCAAACGTATGTGACATGAAAATGTCAAAACCTTAGATAACACGTCAGTGTTATAAACCTTGAGAATCCACCCAGCAGCCTCCAGTGACAAGATTGTCAGCCACCCCTGGAGTGGACTGGTCCGGCCACCTTTAGCGTACCGGGGGACAACGTGCGCCACTGGCGAGGGTCGTGCGCTACTGCGATTACCCAAACTTAGAAGAGGTGAAATCCTCTTAAACCTTAGAAGGTATGCAGGATACCTTAAACGGAGGAGAGGTGATCAGCCTCTAACTGGGGTTATACCCAAAATACTTAGGATTCTCAAAATCTGCAAAATCCTCAATGCTTGGTGAGGGGTTGGTGTTAGCCTAGCTAACACCACTCCGATGCTTAAGTCAGTAATCTTATTATAGAAATAATAGGAATTTATGAAATGGGATTAGTATACGTACCTTAGATTATTTGCATAGCGAGGATCCTTGGGATTCTGCCTGAGTCTCTCGATGGGATTCTCACATAAAATACGCTTTAAGGTGGATGGCATTCCAAGCTCTTGGCAGAGGTTCTCCTTCCATATTTACTAAACGGTATGCCCCCTTACCCTCTTCAGAATCTATAAGGTAAGGGCCTTCCCATTTGGGTGCCAACTTCCCGTCAGCAGGGTTAGTGGTATTCTGAAAAGCTTTCCTCAAAACCAAGTCATCTACTTGGAATCTTCTTAGCCTGGTGTTCTTGTTATAAGATTTTGCTATGCGCTGCTGGTAAGAAGCCATTCGGATTTTGGCCATATCTCTGAGCTCCTCAATCGTTTCGAGATCCTGAAGGAGATTCTGACTATTGGTTTCAGAATCTTGGCAGTTAACTCTGGCTGTCGGGATTACCATTTCTGTAGGGATTACAGCTTCTGCCCCAAACACCAATGAGAACGACGTCTGGCCAGTAGCATTCTTGGGTGTAGTTCTGTCTGCCCAAAGAACAAATGGCAGCTCCTCAGCCCATTTTCCTTTCTTGGAGCCCAACTTCTTCTTGAGATTGTTGATGATGATTTTATTGCTGGATTCTGCCTGCCCATTAGCCTGAGGGTGGACAGGTGTTGAAGTGATCATCTTGATGCCCCAGCTCTCACAAAAGCTTGTAGTCCTTTTGCCTATAAACTGGGAGCCATTGTCACATATAATCTCTGCCGGAATCCCAAATCTGGTGAGGATGTTTCTTTTGATGAAGGATATCACTTCCTTTTCTTTTACTTGAACATAGGCTTCTGCTTCAATCCACTTGGAAAAGTAATCCGTCATGGCAAGCATAAATACCTTTCCTCCAGGAGCCTTTGGCAGCTTACCCACAATATCCATGCCCCACTTCATGAATGGCCATGGGGATACTATAGGATACAGATGCTCAGCGGGTTGATGAAGGATATTGCCATGCCTTTGACAAGCATCGCATTTTTGTGAGAAGCTTGCTGCATCCTTCTTCATGGTTGGCCAATAATATCCGAATCTAAGAACCTTAGAGAACAATGCCCTGCCCCCGGTATGGTTTCCACAATCTCCACTATGGATATCTTCAAGTACTTCGAGAGCTTCTGACTTTTCTAGGCACCTTAAGTAGACACCTGCAAGAGATCTTCTATATAGGATGTTATCAATAATAGTATAGGGTACTACCTTTGTGCGAAAAGCTTTGGGGTTTTCACCCTTGGGAATCTCCCCATCTTTGAGATATTTCCGGATCGGATATGTCCAGGATTCCTGAGCATCTTCAGGATTCTCAGCATTTACACCTACATTATTGTCAATAGCTTGAGCTTCCTGTTGAGCTATTGCTGGCGTCAAGATGTGAGTTATTGGGATCTTGACATCCTCGGGAATCCTGAGCGACGAGGCCAAGTTTGCTAAGGCATCAGCTTCTGCATTATCTTCTCTTGGTACCTGCGAAATGTTAAAATTTTCGAAAAATAGAGACAGTTTTTTAACAATTTCAAGATATTTGCTCTGATTCTCCCCTCTCACTGCATAAGAGCCATTAAATTGGTTAGTTAACAAGAGAGAATCAACAAACACTTGTATAGATAGAATTCCCATATCCCTAGCCAGCTGTAATCCAGCAATTAAAGCTTCATATTCGGCTTCATTGTTGGTAGCCTGGAATTCACAGGATATGGATAGAGGTATTATGTCCCCCTGTGGCGATTTTAGCAGGATTCCCAGCCCTGTTCCTCTGACGTTTGAGGAGCCGTCGGTGTAGAGGATCCAGTCTTCCTTGAGCTTCTCAAGTTGCTGGACTTCATTTTCAACTTCTGGTTCAATGTCACTGCTGAAATCCGCCACAAAGTCA
The DNA here is from genome assembly GCA_039602395.1 of Deinandra increscens subsp. villosa. NCBI lineage: Eukaryota > Viridiplantae > Streptophyta > Magnoliopsida > Asterales > Asteraceae > Deinandra > Deinandra increscens. The sequence goes on along the minus strand of JBCNJP010000061.1, from coordinate 67,275 downwards.
GCTAATGCTTGGGACTTGATCGCTGTTCTTGGTTCATACTTGATGTCGTAGGCACTCAGCTTGACTGCCCACTTAGCCATTCTCCCTGACATTTCTGGCTTCCTAAGAACTTCCTTGATAGGATAGTTAGACATCATAATTATAGTATGTGTATTCAAAATAATGTCTAAGTTTAGTGGAAGCCATTATAAGAGATAAAATTAACTTTTCGAGATGAGAATACCTGGATTCTGCGTCTAGCAGAGTTTTACTTACATAATATACCGGATGCTGTTAACCTTGATGGTCTTTTACCAAGATTGCACTAATCGAGCTTCCGGAAACAGAGAGATATAGATACAGCGGCTCCCCAACTTCTGGTTTCATTAACAACGGGGCTGCTGACAGGTAGTCTTTCAGGCACTTCAAAGCTTCTTCGTGCCTCTCAGTCCACTCGAATTTCTTATTTTTTCTCAGGATATCATAGAAATCCTTGCTTTTTTCTGAGGATCTTGAAATAAATCTGTTGAGTGCTGCAATCCTGCCTGTCAGTCTCTGCACCTCTTTCACGTTCGATGGGGACTTCAAATTCAAGATTGCTTTGATCTGCTCCGGGCTTGCTTCGATCCCTCTTTCGGTAACCATGTATCCTAAGAACTTTCCTGCTCGCACCCCAAAGTGGCATTTGGAGGGATTAAGCTTCATGTTATACTGATCAAGGATATCGAAGGCAGTCTGGAGGTCCCTGGCGTGATCCTCAGCCTTCTTGGATTTCACTACCATGTCATCTATGTAGACTTCCATCGTGTCCCCCAGCTGCTCTTTGAACATCAGATTGACGAGCCTCTGGTAGGTGGCACCTGCATTTCTTAATCCAAAGGGCATAGCAGTATAACAATAAATACCTGTTGGAGTCATAAATGCTGTGTGCTCCTGGTCACATGGTTCCATTTGAATTTGTTGGAATCCTGCTGAGGCATCCATGAAGGTGAGCATCTCATCGCCTGCCGTGGCATCTACCATTGCATCGATATGAGGGAGTGGAAAAGGATCCTTAGGACATGCTTTGTTCAATTCTGTGTAATCAACGCAAACTCTCCATTTTCCATTCTTTTTCTGGACCACCACCACGTTTGCTAGCCATCTAGGATACTTGACTTCTCTAATCATCTTTGTTTTGAGAAGCTTGTCAACTTCCTCCTGGATGATTATATTCTTCTCTGGAGCGAACTTCCTCCTTTTTTGCTGTATAGGCATGAAAGAAGGATCTAAACTAAGTTTATGAGTAATTACATGTTTAGGGATACCTGTCATATCTTCATGCTTCCCGGCGAAAGTTGAAGTTCTGGCTTTGAGAAGCTGGAATAATTCCTGCTCAACATTTGTTGGGATGCTTGTTCCCACGAGCACCTTGATCTCAGGATTCTCAGGGTCTAGAGGTACTTCTTTGATATCAAGCTCCCTGTTCTCCTGTGCTTCAGGTGCCTTTTTCTGTAATTGCTATCCCTTCGTCACCTTAGTGGTGCTCTTCATTGAAGTAGAATAACAGTTCTTGGCTTCCTGCTGGTCACTTTCAATTCTTACAACTCCCCAGGGTGTAGGAAGCTTGATACATTGGTGATAGGTTGAAGGGACTGCCTTCATCTCGTGAATCCATGGCCTGCCAAGAATAATATTGCAACAAGAGAGAGAATCTATAACACAGAATTTTTGCATAGAGTTTACCCCCTCTATATATACTGGCAACCTGATATCCCCAACGGTGCTTTTAGTTTCACCGCTGAAGCCAACCAGAACTGAGGATCTCGGAACTATTTCCGTTTCTGGGATCCCCATTTTTTTGAGCACATCAAGTCGAATTATGTTTACTGAGCTTCCATTATCAACCAGAATCCTGCGAACAAAATGGTTAGCAATATATAAAGTAACCACAAGACTGTCATGATGAGGATCCTGAACATGAGAACTGTCGCTCTCATCAAAGGATATGAGTTTGTCCTGAGTTAAGGTGGGCGTCCGGACAGGTCTGTCACCCTGTTCAGATTTGGATTCCTTAGCATGCTTCTTAGCTGAGGAATATGAAGTGCCACAGATGTCTGAGCCTCCTGAGATGAAGTTGATAATCTGGGCATCCTGTGGTGGAGAAGCTGCTCTCTGGGGCACCTTGTCGGCTTCCTGAGTCTTGACCTTCTTTCTGCCTAACAACTCCTTAAGATGCCCCTTGCTGAGTAGATAGCTGATTTCCTTTCGGAGCGCTATACATTCATCAGTTAGGTGGCCAAAATCTTCATGGAAGGCACACCACTTGGTCTTGTCTTTCCAGGATCCTTGCTTGGTATCCTTCCTGGGCAATCTTGCTTTTTCACCTAGATCCTGCATAGCACACATCAAACCACCAATGTCAACGGAAAAACAGTATTCAGATACCTTAGGATACTCCTCATCATCATCGTCTTGGTCAACGGAATTGACTTTGTGATTTTCCGGTTTGGAATATGGACGAGATCTATGCGGCTTCCCGGGGGATTCCGCCTTTTTGCTGTTGGGATCGTATTTAGGAACCTCCAGTCTTTGGTGGATCCTCTTGTCATCTTCCAAACGAATAAATCTCAAAGCTATACTACGTACTTCGTCAAGGTTCCTGCAAGGAGCCATGACGAGGTCATCATAAAAACGTGAATCTTTGGAGAGCCCCATCTTAAAGGCTTCCACGGCTGCAGCCATATCCAGATTAGGAATCTCAAGAGATTCTCGTCCGAATCTGGCAATGTAGTCTCTGAGAGGCTCATCTGGCTTCTGAATTATTCGGTACAGGTCACCTGTGAGCTTCTCAAAGGTCCTGCTGCAAGAAAATTGATTGTTAAATAAGTTAACTAAATGAGAGAACGATGTAATAGTGTTAGGAGGAATGCTCAGTAGCCATTTCATGGCTGGCCCTGTTAAGGTTGATCCGAAGCCTTTGCATAAACAGGCTTATTTGATTTCTATCGGAATGGGATTGATCTCCATACGCTCCCGGTAATGTGCCACGTGTTCTTCAGGATCCGTGGTTCCATCATAAAGCTTCATGCTTGGAGTCTGAAAACGCTTCGGGATCTCTACTTGGGATATTGGCCAAGTAAATCTAGAGATCTTGTGGCTTTCCAAAGGAACTTCAGGAATAGGTTTCAGGATCCCTGGAACATTCGATACCATCTCTTTCAACTTCTCGAGCTCCCTAGCGATACTTGGATGAATACCTGCATCATAAGAAGCACCCTGGTTAGAAATAATAGGAATTGAGTTGGTCACGTTACCAGAGGTAGGATTCTGGACTGGAATCCTGGGACTGTAGCCATAGCTCGCTGGGAAGCTTGGATCTGTAGTGGCTGCTGTTTGTATGGGGATGTCGTCGCCATCATGCACTTCTGAGGAGCTGGTCTTGAAGATTCCTGCAGAAACTAAAGGGTTAGTGTATTGATATCCTTGGAGATTCTGACTTGGATTTCCTGCAGAAAAAGGATATCCTTGGGATGGCGGAGCCGAGTATCCCAACAGAGGCGGAATCCAAGGACCCTTGTAGCGTGACTGTGAGGATTCTGGTGGGACAGCTCCTGAGAATCCAGCGGTACTCTCAGCATATCCAGCCGCCTGAGAAGTCATTGTAGGGGCTGTAGTAAAGCCTGATGCTGATTTGTAACTGTAGCGAGACGGATCTGAGGATCCTGAAGCATTGAAGTCAAGATGCCTGGGAAATAGAGGACTTTGTTCCTCCACAGGTTTCTTGGACTTCTTAAGTTCTTCAATCTCCTTCATCACCGTTTGATTAGTCTTTTCTTGCTGATCCATTTGATTTTTCACCTACCTAATCAAAGCAAACAAATCATTGTTAGTAATAACAGGATCAACAGATTGAACCTGGGATCCTGTGAAGACAGGATAGTCAGTTTTTCTCGGCTGCTCGTCCACTTTCTTCTGACGGTCCATAGTCTTCTTCTGGCTTCCTGGAGCGGAAGGAAGAGGAGGAATGGAGGACGATGTAGAGGCCGAAACAGATTTCTGTGGGTTTGACATCTTTGGGATTGGAGATCAAGCGAAATGAATGAGATACGGGATTTCGGTAAGATTAAGCACCACTTGCCCCACGGTGGGCGCCAAACTGTTTTGGTCAAAAATTCACTTAGGAATCCTGTATTCCAAACTTAGATTGTGAGGTAGAGTGCTTAGCGTTCAAACAAGTAAATGATTCAAGCTATGATGAGAACACAAGGATTTTAGCGAGGAAAACTCCAGAATCCTGTGAGTTGCCTCTCGGAATCCTGGATAAAAACCTCGGGTGCCGGCTGGAAAACCACCACCAAGTCAATATTATTGATGAACAAGTAATTCGCTACAACGGGTTGGAGGATTGATCGATCAAGACTAAGTGTTACAGAGTTTTTCTATCAGCTAGTGTGAGTATGAGAGCTTGTGTGTGTTCCTATTGATCGAGTCCTCAATTATATAACAAATAACTATCAACTAACTATCCGAGATTCTCGAGATCCTCTTTCCCCACTCCTCTTGACCGTTGAGGAAGATACGACCCACTTCTCCTCGTGCCAGTTAGTTGTAAACCGAGTCTTCAGGAATTGGTTAAGTCCCTTAACGTCCCTAAAAACGAATAAAACACATGGCAAAAATAAGGGTTAGTCGATAATTGAATTTCAGGATACCTGATTAGACGGGATTCCCAAACTGTAATGAGATTCATAGGATCACGCAGCTTCTCTGTAAGCATCCTGAAATTGACCCCTAACAATTAGGATTAAACAAATGAAAACACAAAGGACATAGTTAAAAAGAAATACTACTCAAGTTGCCTAAGAAACTTTTTCTTCAAACTCAACGATTCTTCAATAACTGATATAGCCTCCATATTTTGATTCACTGTCTTCAGATCCTTCTTATCCATGCCAATTAAATAATACATGGTAGCATCACGAACCTCAGAAATCGATAGTCGCGTAATTTAATTCTCAATGGTAGAGAACTCAATGACACCAGCATGGATTCTGTTCATGTTGATGAGTAACACATCCTGTAAAAAACTCTCATTATTGATCTGTTTTTGAATCAATCCTTCACCTCTTCTTTTGACAGATTCTCAAACTTCTTGGATGATGAAGCCATAGAAGTATTGATTTAAAAAGTAGTAAGAAAGTGTAGATGTAAAATGAGAAAAAAGATCTATTATTTATTGGGGGTCTCATGGGGAAAATTAAAAATATTGAATGCCACTAACAAAAGGTAATCGAGTGTTTACTTTAAAAACTGCAAAACCTTTCGTATTACAGTGTACAAAAATAAATTAACCATAAAATTTAATCATTACGCTGCATCCAAAATGATTGGCATTCCCGCGGGTTTATTAAAATAGAAATTAATATACATGACTAATTATCATCATCATCCTTACTATATAAATAGACAAACAATAAACCCCAAAATTAATCCCGCATAGTCTTTACCTAATTACACACAGTAAAAAAAGCTCATCAATTGTCGAAAGATGGCATCCCAAGATGAAAGGATATGGTTGGGGAAAGTGAAGAAATGCATTCCAGAATCGAAGATAATCGGCATAAAAACGGTAAATTCTCTTCAGCAGGTAAGTAAATCTATGTAAAAAAACCACAGGACGAAAATGTACATAAGAGATGGCTTGCCTAGGGCTAACAACATAGAATGGGTAGAATTAACAAGAAACTACTATTTGGCTCAATCTAATATTGAGAGGAAGCTTATTCAAGCAATGAGCAAAGCAAAAGACGTTGCTCAGGACTCTAAGGACTGCAAGTGGACATACCTTGATGATGGGTTTATGTAATGTGATAATCAACAGCAAAGTTAAAAACCTCGATGATGAGTTTATCTGTTTTTTCTTTTCTTTTTTCTTTTTTGTTACTGGATATATGTAAGCACTTTGTAGCAGATTTTGATAAATATAAAAATGATATGTGGTTTATATTTGGAATTGAAAATCTCTTCAATTGGTATTATTCATAATGATATACTAGCAGAGGTATATGCAAAAATGAACCAGCAAAACATAAAAGCTATTAACGGAGCAGGATAAATTACCCAGCATTGTTTTGGTCAAAAATTCACTTAGGAATCCTGTATTCCAAACTTAGATTGTGAGGTAGTGTGCTTAATGATCAAATGAGCAAATAATCCAAGTTAGGATGGTGACACAAGGATTTAGCGAGGAAAACTCCAGAATCCTTCGAGTTGCCTCTAGGAATCCTGGATAAAAACCTCGGGAGCCGGCCGAATAGCCGCCTCCTAGTCAATATTATTGATATTCTAATAAATCGGTACATGTAGAAGCATATCCCTATGCTATGAGTGTCTCGTGTATTGTATCTATGTGAGCATGTCTGAGTATGAGTTGTGGTAGAAATGTCTTCAGTGGCATACCACATGGTCCGACGGACCATGTGGTCCGGCGTACCAGTTTGGTACGCTGGGTGGTTAGTCACTTACTATAAATAGGTAGTGTTAGAATGAGAGCTTAACACTTCTGAACACTTCTGTCATTTCTACACTTTTTGTGTGTGTTTCTAGAGAGAGAAACTAGAGAGCTTGTGTTTGTAATCTTCAAGTGATTCAATACAAAATCTCTTATTAACATCCGTGTTTACTATCATTGATCAAAGCATGCAGTAGTAAGATTGTATCTCGTTTCTACAAGTGGTATCAGAGCATTTGGTTGCTCTATTGCTGTGTTTTTGATCATTTTTCAAATTTTTTAGAGGGAGAAAGTTTGGGTTTCTTCACGTTTTCATCAAATTTCCGCAATTCCGAGTGTTTCAACGATGGAAAATGATTTCTGAGTGTTGTTGGAGTGTTTTCGCATCATACTAAAGCAATTCCCAGCTCCAAACGTCAAATTTCACGAAAATTAGTGAAATCAGCCTCGAAATCAGTTGGTCCGCCGGAAGAATTTCTGGTCCACCGGATGAATTTTCTGCTCCGCTGGTTGGTCCGCCCGTGTATCTTCATCAGCATTCTGGTCCGCTAATCTGCTCCGCGTAGGCAATCTTCATATTTTTGATCCGTGGCAGTTTCAGCGTACCATCTGATCTGCGACAGTTATTTCAGCGTACCATATGGTCCGCTGGATGTAATCTGATCCGCTGGTTAATCTGATCCGGCTGTGGTCCGCAAGTACAAATTTGGTCCGCCTGTTTGATTTGATCCGGAACTGGTCCGTCGATTTGTTTTGGTCCGCTGGCAGAATAGTGACCTTCACTAAAACTGACGTAACTTGCAAACCGTTTGGAGTTACGGAACCCAATACCAGCCAAAACGTTCGTCTTTCCGAGATCTAGACGTGTACTAACCTGAAAGGTATGTACTCCCCAGTTTAACCCCCAAAATCCGCTTGGAAGACCTTCATTTTTGAGTTCGAAGTTTTTGAAGTATCATTTTCGGTGAAAAATGTCCGATTTTCAAGCGTTTGCGGCTATGCAAAGTACGGTACAAGCTATGCTCAATTTTGATAATGAAATAGGAACAAGTCAGAAAGTTCCCAAGTTGTTAAAATTGGAAGATTATCAAAATTGGAAGCAACGTTTTTCTGCATACTTCAGCACAAATGATATTGATTTGTGGATTCCGATTCGAAAGCTGTACGTGCGTCCAACTGACAATGGAGAATATAAAGAGATTCAAGATTTTGATAAGGATGAAAGAAAAAGTTATGAACTTGAACAAAAAGTTTATGGTTATCTTACCATGGCTTTACCTACCGAGTTGTTACATCAATTCATTACTTGCAAGAAGGCTAAACAGTTATGGGATGCTTTATCTGCTCGATGTGAAGGCAATGATCAATATAAGAAGAGTAGACGAAAAGTTTTTTGAACAAGGAATTTGAAAATTTTCAACAATATGACAAAGAAAATATTTCTGCTCTTGTTTCAAGGTTTTCACATCTAATTAGTGAGATGAAAGTTGTCAAGATTGAAAAGACCGAGGAAGAATTGAAAGAAAAATTGTTGGAAGCATTACCAGAGAAATGGGAAAGTTATGTGTTGTTGATTACTCATGACAAAGACTATTCCACATTATCATTTCATGATTTGACCGGAAAGCTTCATGCTCGAGAAATGGAAATGATGAATTCAAACAAGTCCACTGCTCAATTACAAAATCCTGAATTATATCATGGACAAAATTCTGCAAGTATTAATGCAAAGGCAAAATCATTCAGTGTTAATTCATCAAATCCACCTCAAACTGCTTTTGTTGTTGGTCATGATTCAGGAAACTCTGCAAATTCATCAAGAGGGTGTAACTTCACTATTCCTAATAATTCGAGTCAGACTTCGTTTTCTGCAAAAACACCAGATGAGCATGTAGCATTAATTTCAACTTTGTTATCTTCATATTATGGATTGCTGAATGGTGGGTTGACAACTTCTAATCTGATTGAAGAGGATTTCGATCAAATCGATCCTGATAATCTTGAGCAAATGGATATCAATTGGCAACTGGCAATGTTAGCTCAACAAGTTAAAAGATTCAAGAAAAAGACTGGATTTCAAAGTTTAAATCCAGATGGCAAAGTTGGTATTGATAAATCAAAGGCAAAATGCTTCAAATGTTCCAATTTTGGACATTTTGCTCGTGAATGTTCAAAATCAACTGCTTCGTCATCAAAGTCTCCAACAGCCTTGGTGTCTCAAGTAGATAAACAGTATGATTGGGGACACACTTCTGATCCAATTTCTTTAACTGCTGTTGTTTCTGAGTCCAATGAAGGTTATGACTAGGATGCTGATGTACTTGAAGCATTTGAAAAAGCACGAACATCAAATAAAGGCTATGATTGGGCTACTGATGAAATTAATGATGAGTATGCATGGACTGGTTCATCTGCGATGATTGCTCAAATTGTTCATAGTGATAATGAAGAAGAAGTAACTGATTCTGAATCTGAAATAAGTGGTTCTGGAAATAGTGGTTATGAATCTGTTTGTGAACTCTGTTCTCAAAAAGATAAGAAGATTCAAAGTTTGCTCAAGGAAAATGAAGATTTGGTTGCCGATTGTGAGAAGAAAATTAATGATTTGGTTGCTGATAGAGAAAAGTTGGAAGGTATGATCCAAGAGTTAGAATCTCAAAAAGAAAAGTTTTCAGTTTTTCAGACAGTGTTAGTTGAAAAAGAGTTGCCGTTTCAAGGTGTTGAGCAGGAATTTGAAAAGAAATTTACAAAATTATCTGAAGAAAAGGATGACTTAGTCAAGGAAGTTGCGAAATGGAAGGCAGAAGCTGAGGATGCTGCCAATGATTTTAATAATTTGTTTGAAAAGTTCAAGATTAAACTTGATTTACATACCAAGGCTTCTGATGACTCGCTTGCTAAAATTGAAGCATATCAGCCTGATATGGAGAAGTTGTTAGATGAGAAGCGGGAACTGACAAGAGTAAATAAGTTGCAAACTTCAAATTTGGATATTCAGAAAAGAAATGAAGATAAGCTGACGAAGGAATTGTGGGCTGGATTAGATGAGTTAAGGTTGCAAAAGTATGAAACTAATAAAGTGGCAAAGAAGCTCATTGCAACAGAAAAAGAGTTGGCTGAAGCTCATCACAGAATTTCTGAATTAAAGATTGAAGTCATTGATTCAAAACGTCTTTTGAACAATGTTACTAACTCACAATCTTTTACAAGTTTTCTGGCCAAAGATGAGAATTTTGAAAGGATGTTCAACAAAACTGTGTCACCACCAGGAAGTCTCAAAGAAGGCATTCATGCTTTGAAAGACAAGGTTGAGACTGGTGATTATTCTAAATTTGTTAGTTCTAAATTGGCTGAAGGAAAGAAAGAGGAAAAAGGTAAGAGTACTGAAAATTCTGAAGCTCAAAAGGGTGTGTCTGGTTCTTCGTCTATCGACAAAGAGAAATCAGCAAGTTCAAACACTAACATTGATGAAACAATTGTCAATGCTCAAAAAGATCTCAAGAAAGTTAATGCTGAATTTTCTAGATTGGCAAAGAATGGGCATAAATCTACTGGAATGGGAGAGAAAGGTTCAGGAAAGAGTGTTGGTTTGGGATTTGAAGGAAAAGCTGCTCGCGGTGGTAGTTCAAAAGTTTCAAAACAACAACAACTAAAAAGAGTCAATGTGAAGCAAGTAAAGAAAGATGTCTTCAAAGCTGAGAAGGTTCAACCTGAGAGATTCTACAAACTCAAGGGTTCGGAACAAATATTTTCTGACAAAGAATTCCCGCTACATTGCGTGGATGCTCACAAAATTGCTGAAGTATTTGTGAAGACTGCTGATCCGAGGAACAAGAAGAATCAATCTGTCCAATATTCTTCTGGAGGATCAAATTCGATTCCAAAGAGCCCGACTTCTAAATGGGTTCATGATCATCGATTTAAGGTATTTGATCATTTTGGAGATGAATATTTTTGTGAAGCAATGCAGGTTCCAAAACGAAGAAATGTACACAATCGCTTGTGTTACAATTGCCGACAAAAAGGGCATATGGCACAAGATTGTCATGTTACTGCTGCTTCTAGTTCACGAAAAGGAAAGGTTCCATTTGTTGGTAAAGCTGCCAAACAACGATTCATTGATGAAAATGGCAGAGTATTTGATGAATACCCACAACCTATATTTTTCAAAACCCAAGGAAGATTTATTCCACGTTTTCAAAATGTTCCTTATGTAGGTTGTTTGTCACAATCAACTGTGACAGGTTCATCAAATACTGATTTACCAAAACAACAACACTGGAAACCTAAAGTGGTTTCGAAAGGCAATCAAGATACTGGTCGACCAGAAGCAATTCGCTTCGGGTCATTTATAAACTGACGTGTTTGATCAGTGTGCAGGTGCTTCTAGAAGACCCATCGGTGATTGAAAGTTGCCGATGGAGGAGTATTCTGCTGATTTAATTTAAATTTCATGACCATATCAAATTTCAAAACTGAAATTTTTTTCTGAAAGCTAAACCTGAAAGGTATCCATGTCGAAAGGTCAATTTTCTTTCTTTAATACATTGTGTGAGTAGCTTAGGGGGAGAAAATTGAAAAATCAAAAATAGTGTCTTTGTGTTTTTGTTTTTGTTAAAATGAAAATCCAAAAATAGAGTTTTCATTTTACGGGAGAGAAAAATAGAAAAATACAAAAACATTAAAAAATGAGAAATTGTATCCGACATAATTTGGAAATGATGGTACATTGGCTTACGTGTCTGGCTCATGGATAAATTAGATGAAGACGCCATAAGATCATTGTTCGATGTGCTTGGTAGGCTCAGCATTAATTCAGAAAGTATTCAAATGCGATATACATTAAATACTAATGCTTGACCAAGTGGACAACATCTTGATGCATATCTCATGATATATCAAGAAAAGATATGTGAAAAGGAAAATGAGAAGTCACTGTGTATACATGTGTTCATTTTGCAAAGATTTAAACTTGTTTGATTTTCTTTATTTTGTCAAACGATCGGACTTTCTCTGCATATCGAAAGATCGACCTGATTGTTGTTCGTTTGACGTTCTGCTTTATTTTCTTTGGTGTTTCGTATAACTCATCGGACTTTCTCTGCGTGTACGGAAGTACAGACCTGATTGTTGTTGAGTTATACAACTTTAACTTGTTTTATTTTCTTATTTTGTTAAATCCGAGGCCTTATCTGCGTATCGAAAGATCGACCTTAAGGTAGACGATTTAACGTTCTTATTTATTTTTGCATGGAACACAGTTGACTAAATCATGAATACAATCATTATGTGATTAAATCACAAATGAAATCACAAAGTGTGATATAAAAGCAAAATCATATCTGAGTATGTCTGATAGTGTGGGGTACACTGGTCAAAGCAAATCTAATCAATACATTAACACGTCCAGATGTTATGAGTATGATTTTGCCTGAGTTTAAGATGGACAAATTATACCAGGAATCGACACGACTTATGTGGTGAAGTAATTGAAATTGAAGTGTTGTTCAGCATGTTATGTTTAATATGATCCCAAGTTGTGATCTTTCTCACAAAAGACAAAAATAGTGTGTGTTTTAGTATTGCATTTATGTTTCATATCTGAAAAATCAAAAAGATTTTAGGTGTGTTTTAGCATAAACTTAAAAAAAAAACCAAAAAGATTTTGTTTCTTATTTGTTTTCGACCGATTGACATGTGATACAAAATCAAATTTTAAAATCTATCTTGGATTCTCGAAGAGAAGTTTTGTGCCAAGATTAAATTTAATTTTCAAAAGAAAAGGAAACCGCGTTTCTGTTTTCTGAAATTGCAGGTTATGGATATCAAAGACTCAAGCATGGTTAAAGGGGAAGTTTGAAGTATTTTCATAAATGGATCTTGAAGTTCAAAGTTGATTCAAGAGTGATCCAGCCATGCAAGCTCTATTTCTGACAAGATTTCAAGTCAAAGATCGGATGCAGCAATGTTGAAGATTGAAGACTGAAGTTTAGTTAGAAAATAGATACACTACACATTAAGGGGGAGTTTGTAGAAGCATATCCCTATGCTATGAGTGTCTCGTGTATTGTATCTATGTGAGCATGTCTGAGTATGAGTTATGGTAGAAATGTCTTCAGTGGCATAGCACATGGTCCGGTGGACCATGTGGTCCGGCGTACCAGTTTGGTACGCTGGGTGGTTAGTCACTTACTATAAATAGGTAGTATGAGAATGAGAGCTTAACACTTCTGAACACTTCTGTCATTTCTACACTTTCTGTGTGTGTTTCTAGAGAGAGAAACTAGAGAGCTTGTGTTTGTAATCTTCAAGTGATTCAATACAAAAACTCTTATTCACATCTGTGTTTACTATCATTGATCAAACCATGTAGTAGTGAGATCGTATCTCGTTTCTACAGTACAAGGGGTTGGAGGTTTGATCGATCAGAGCTAAGTGTTACAATGTTTGCAGTAGTAATCGAACTATGTCGAGTGTGGTGTGTGTTCCTATTGATCGAATCCTCGTTTATATAACAAACTAACTACTAACTAACTATTCGGGATTCTCGGGATCTCTTCTCTCCACTTCTCTTGACCGTTGAAGGAGGTTCGACCCACTCTACCACGTGCAAGTTAGTTAAGACCGAGTCTTCAGGAGGTAGTTAAACTCTTTAACATTCCTGAAAACAAATAAAACACATGGCAAAAATAGAGGTTAGTCGATAATAAATATTCAGGATACCTGACTGGATGGGATTCCCAAACTGTAGCGAGATTCCTAATCTTATGTAGCTTTTCTGTGAGCATCTTGAAATCGACCCCTAACAATTGCCCCCGAATCTCGGCTGCCTGTGGATAAGATTTACAGCTGGCGAGATTCGTTTAAACCTAGAAGATCACGGCGTGATCATGGTAAAAGCAGTTACGATGGGATGTTTTTTACGGCGTCCGACTGATGGGATAGTTATCATTACTTTTCTTTAAATACAAGATCCTGAGATCATAACTTCACCATCTTCTTCCAAATACCCTTTCGAGCTTCTTCGACATTCCAGGTCAGTTTCTTCTTTTCTTCTCCGGTTTCCTTTCGCTTTACTTAATTCCGGTAATGGCGAAGAAGAACACTCGTTCTGCCGCTCCTTCCTCCTCGTTGAACATCGAGGATTTCGTCGACCAGGGAATTCTTCCTTATAATGAGGAAGAAACCTGCAATTTCTCCGACGGTGACATCCGTCAGTTGAAGGAGTCCGGCCTTTTCCCGCAGTCGGCCGTCATTCGGAGTTTCGATTCCCGGCTGAAGGCCGATTGCATGTCCAAAACTTGGGTTTGCTTTCTCTACTACTCTTTTCTTCTCGGAATGTCGTATCCCTTTCCGGCCATTGTAAACGAGTTTTTCAAAATCACCGGCCTCTCCTACTCCCAAACAATGCCGATGGTATGGAGGATCATTTTCTCTCTTGACAACTTGAACAATTCCCGGAAGCTTGAGATGGGGATTCTTGAAGTTTGTGCTGCCTACAACTTGAGAACCCACGGGTTCAGTCGCTTCGTTCTTGAAGCCCGCTCTTCCTATTCCCAAAAGATTCCTCGTGCATCACACACTGATCACGATTGGAAAAGAAAATTCTTTTTTGTCAAACGTGAATCCATCGTTGGGGGTGATTTATTGCCGACGAAGTGGGTTTTGAAGGGTAGGAAATTGATTCACACATTGTATTCGAGTTTCTCTGAATTTTGCTAATGAGCTTTTAATGTTTCTTGCAGCTCCCAAATTTTCTGATCTTGTCCCGAGGAAGCTGTAGAGAGGACCGCCTCTTTCCTGGAAATCCCACCTGCTGATAGAACCTTTGCCATCGAGAGTGCCAACAGTGAGCAAAGCTTCTCAATCGATCATTCAGAAGCTGTCATGTCTGGTACGTATTTGAACTTCTCGAGTACATGTTTTGAATTAAGCTTCCTAATCCTGATTGCTTTCTTTATTTCATGCCAGCAGCTCCCAAGCCTACAACTGGATTCTCCCTGGATGACCTGACCTCCTACCTGGATATGAAGGAGGAGAAGCCCGAGCCCCTGACCAGCATCCGGCCTCCCGCTACCAGGGCCAAAACAGCTCCCTCCAGCAAGAAGAGGAAGGGCTCGGAGGGTACCGTGTTCCTGGAGAGCTTTGATGGACTGAGCCCTGCTGAGACTGGCAACAAGCTTCTGAGCCTGCATACAATGACAAAACTGGTAAGTGTAAACATAGGATCCTCATACCTTAGCGGTATCTGGAAAATGGCTGAGATTCCTAATTGATTTCACTGTTTTTCTTTCACAGGGCATCGAGCAGCTTAGCGCTGCGTGCATTGAGGCTGAGACTAAGCTGGCGGTAGTCCAAAAGAAGCTTGATGAAGCAAGGGACACCATCCGCATCCAAGGTGAAATAGCTGAGGGCAAAACCCGTGATTATGAGCGCAAGATGAGGGAGCAGGAGCTGAGGTTCAGGTGGCCGCGCAGGTGGAGGATGCCATCTCGAAGCAATAGGCTGCTCGCAGCGTGCTCCAGGCAATGCTGAAGATGGCAGGAGAAGCTCATGGTGAGGGGGTCACTTGCTCGAAATGGACGGTGGATGCCTGGAAGCTATCCTTGGAGAAGCTGGAGAAGGCTGGAAAGCCGGCTAGTGAGGATAAGCCTCCTGTGATTGAAGCTGCTAGTGCTGATGCGGGTGAGAAGGGGAAGTCTGTGGGGAAGGCAAACGAAGAAGATGCTGGCGGGAAGCTGGAGTTTCCCGAGAAGGCGATGGGCGATGAAGATAATGCAACGGTCTGAGCCCTCTTTTTTAGTCTGTAGTTTGTTTTGGTGATGTGTATGTCTTCAAACAATTTCTTTTCCTTGTCTTTGCTGAAACAACACTAGAACAAGTAACAACAATGGTTGGGGATCCTGGTGGAGGGATCTTGCAGTTTGCAAGACGAAGCCAGGGTTCCCAATAAGCCTTTTGACCTATGAGCTTCCCAAGGGGAGGGATCCTGAGGTTTTCAGGACGAACCTTGGGGAGCTTAAATCCCGTTTTATTATGTTAATGACATTACCGTATTTTGATCATTTTGAATGTGTTTTGTATTTACTTTGTATATTTCTAGAAATTCGAAACATAGTTGGTAATAAATATATATCTAAATCAATCATCAATTTTGTAGTGAAGTTTAAAATTTTCATAGGGTTAAGGTCAATTGAATCAAACAAACATAATATTCTGGCCTTTAAAATTTTCATAGGCAATAATCTTTATATAATCGAGAATCCTATCAGGAAACCTCACAGGAATCCTGACAGGTTACCTTATAGAGTTTTATACCGTTGGCTTCAGGATTCTGACGAGAATCTCATTCATGTTGGATCTTGTGATCTTGGGAAGACCTTTCCTCAGGATTCTAACAGGAATCCTGACCAAATATAATCTTTCGAAGCTCAAACCTCAATCGACTTCTCGATCAAAGCAATTATCTCTTCTTTCACCTCGTTTGGGATTCCTATGGGAATCCTGAATACACTTTTCTCGGCACTTGTCTCAATTTCCTTCAGAACCTGAAACAATCTTAAGAAGCTTCTTGGCCTCCGGCCGAAGCTAATGCTTCCGAGAGTAAGTTAAGTTTAAAAATAAGTTGGGGATAAACCCAGGATTCTTGGGACTAAGCCAAAACTGGGGACAAGCCCGATAAACTTGGGACTAAGCCAAAACTGGGGACAAGCCCATACGTATGTGACATGAAAATGCCAAAACCTTAGATAACACGTCAGTGTTATAAACCTTGAGAATCCTCCCAGCTGCCTCCAGTGACAAGATTGTCAGCCACCCCTAGAGTGGACTGGTCCGGCTACCTTTAGCATACTAGGGGGCAACGTGCGCTACTGGCGAGGGTCGTGCGCTACTGGCGATTACCCAAACTTAGGAGAGAAGTCAGACTCTCAAACCTTAGAAGGTATGCAGGATACCTTAAACGTAGGAGAGGTGGCCAACCTCTAACTGGGGATATACCCAAAATTCTCTAAGATTCTCAAATTCTGCAAAACACTCAATGCTTGGTGAGGGGTGGGTGTTAGCTTAGCTAACACCACTCCGATGCTTAAGTCAGTAATGAGTCATAAAAATAATAAGAATAAATTGAATAGGGTTAGTATACGTACCTTGGATTATTTATACAGTGAGGATCCTTGGGATTCTGCCTGAGATTCTCAACGGGATTCTCACATAAAATATGCTTTAAGGTGGACAACATTCCAAGCTTTTGGCAGAGGTTCTCCTTCCATATTTACCCAACGGTATGCCCCCTTTCCTTCTTCAGAATCTATAAGGTAAGGGCCTTCCCACTTGGGTGCCAACTTCCCATCAGCAGGATTGGTAGTATTCTGAAAAGCCTTCCTCAAGACCAAGTCACCTACTTGGAATCTTCTCAGCCTGGTGTTCTTGTTATAAGATTTCGCTATCCGATGTTGATAAGACGCCATTCGGATTCTGGCCATATCTCTGAGCTCCTCAACTGTTTCGAGATCCTGAAGGAGATTCTGGCTGTGGGTTTCGGGATCCTGGCAGTTGACTCTGGCTGTCGGGAGTACCATTTCTGTAGGGATCACAGCTTCTGCCCCAAACACTAACGAGAATGGCGTTTGGCCAGTAGCATTTTTAGGTGTAGTTCTGTCTGCCCAAAGGACAAATGGCAGCTCTTCAGCCCATTTACCTTTCTTGGAGCCCAGCTTCTTCTTGAGATTGTTGATGATGATTTTATTGCTGGATTCTTCCTGCCCATTAGCCTGAGGGTGGACAGGTGTTGAAATGATCATCTTGATGCCCCAGCTTCCACAAAAACTTGTAGTTCTCTTGCCTATAAACTGGGAGCCATTGTCGCATATGATTTCTGCCGGAATCCCAAATCTGGTGAGGATGTTTCTTTTGATGAAGGATATCACTTCTTTTTCTCTCACTTAAACATAGGCTTCTGCTTCAATCCACTTGGAGAAGTAATCTGTCATGGCAAGCGTAAACACCTTCCCTCCAGGAGCCTTTGGCAATTTACCCACAATATCCATCCCCCATTTCATGAATGGCCATGGGGATACTATAGGATGCAAATGCTCAGCAGGTTGATGGAGGATATTGCCATGCCTTTGACAAGCATCGCATTTCTGTGAGAAGCTCGCGACATCCTTCTTCATGGTTAGCCAATAATACCCGAACCTGAGAACTTTAGAGAACAGTGCCATGTCCCCCTGTATGGTTCCCACAATCTCCACTGTGGATGTCTTCAAGCACATCTAGAGCTTCTGACTTCTCTAAGCACCTTAAGTAGACACCTGCAAGAGATCCTCTATATAGGATATTATCAATTATAGTATAGGGTACTACCTTTGTGCGAAAAGCTCTGGGGTTTTCGCCCTTGGGAATCTCCCCATCTTCGAGATACTTCCGGATCGGGTAGCTCCAGGACTCTTGAGCATCTTCAGGATTTTCAACATCTGGCCTGCATTATCATCAACAGCCTGAGCTTCCTGTAGAGCTATCGCTGGCGTCAAGATGTGAGTTATTGGAATTTTGACATTCTCAGGGGTCCTGAGCGATGAAGCCAAGTTTGCCAAGGCATTGGCTTCTGCATTATCTTCTCTTGGTACCTGCGAAATGCTAAAATTTTCGAAAAATAGAGACAATTTTTTAACAATTTCAAGATATTTGATCAGATTCTCCCCTCTCACTGCATAAGAGCCATTAAATTTGTTGGTTAATAAGAGAGAATCAACAAACAATTGTATAGATAGGATTCCCATATCCCTAGCCAGTTGTAATCCATCAATTAAAGCCTCATATTCAGCTTCATTGTTGGTAGCCTGGAATTCACAGGATATGGATAGAGGTATTATGTCCCCCTGTGGTGATTTTAGCAGGATTCCCAGCCCTGTTCCTCTGACATTTGAGGAGCCGTCAGTATAGAGGATCCAGTCTTCCTTGAGCTTCTCAAGCTGCTGGACTTCCTTTTCAACTTCTGGTTCAATGTCACTGCTGAAATCCGCCACAAAGTCAGCTAATGCTTGGGATTTGATTGCTGTTCTTGGTTCATACTTTATGTCATAGGCACTCAGCTTGACTGCCCATTTAGCCATCCTTCCTGACATTTCCGGCTTCCTGAGAACTGCCTTGATAGGATAGTTAGATTTTACGATTATAACATGAGTTTTGAAATAATGTCAGTGGAAGCCATTATAAGAGATAAAATTAACTTTTCAAGGTGAGTATACCTGGATTCTGCGTCTAGCAGAGTTTTACTTACATAATATACCGGATGCTGCTGATTTTGATAGTCTTTTACCAGGATTGCACTGATTGAGCTTCCGGAAACAACAAGATATAAATACAGCGGCTCCCCATCTTCTGGTTTCATTAACAACGGGGCTGCTGACAGGTAGTCTTTCAGGCATCTCCGAGCTCCTTCATGTTTCTCAGCCCATTCGAATTTCTTATTTTTCCTCATGATATCGTAGAAATCCTTACTTTTTTCTGAGGATCTTGAGATGAACCTGTTGAGTGCTGCGATTCTTCCTGTCAACCTTTGTACCTCTTTTACGTTTGATGGGGATTTCAGATTTAGGATTGCCTTGATCTGCTCTGGGCTCGCTTCGATCCCTCTTTCGGTAACCATGTATCCTAAGAATTTTCCAGCTCGCACCCCAAAGTGGCATTTGGAGGGATTGGGCTTCATGTTACACTGATCAAGGATATCGAAGGCAGTTTGGAGATCCTTGACGTGATCTTCAGCTTTCTTGGATTTCACCACCATGTCATCTATGTAGACTTCCATCGTGTCCCCCAGTTGCTCTTTGAACATCATATAGACGAGCCTCTGGTAGGTGGCACCTGCATTTCTTAAACCAAAGGGCATAGCAGTGTAAAAACCGTATGCTCCTGATCGCATGATTCCATCTGAATTTGTTGGAATCCTGCCGAGGCATCCATGAAGGTGAGCATCTCGTGACCAGCCGTAGCATCTACCATAGCATCAATATGGGGAAGTGGAAACGGATCCTTAGGACAGGCTTTATTCAAGTCTGTGTAATCAACGCAAACTCTCCACTTTCCATTTTTCTTCTGGAACACCACCACCTAGGATATTTGACTTCTCTAATCATCTTTGTTTTGAGAAGCTTGTCGACTTCCTCCTGGATGATTATATTATTTTCTTGAGCGAACTTCCTCCTTTTTTGCTGTATAGGCCTGAAAGAAGGATCTAAACCAAGTTTATGAGTAATTACATGTTTAGGGATACCTGTCATATCTTCATGCTTCCAGGCGAAAGTTGAAGTTCTGGCTTTGAGAAGCTAGAACAATTCCTGCTCAATATTTGTTGGGATGCTTGTTCCCACGAGCACCTTAATTTCAGGATTCCCAGGGTCTAGAGGCACTTCTTTGACATCCAGCTCCCTGTTCTCCTGTACTTCAGGTGCCTTTTTCTATAATTGCTATCCCTTCGTCACCTTAGTGGTGTTCTTCATTGAGGTCGAATAACAGTTCTTAGCTTCCTGCTGGTCGCTTTCAATTCTTACAACTCCCCAGGGTGTAGGAAGCTTGATACACTGGTGATAGGTTGAAGGGACTGCCTTCATCTCGTGAATCCATGGCCTGCCAAGAATAATATTGCAACAAGAGAGAGAATCTATAACACAAAATTTTTGCATAGAGTTTACCCCCTCTATATATACCGGCAACCTGATATCCCCAACGGTGCTTTTAGTTTCACCGCTGAAGCCAACTAGGACTGAGGATCTTGCAACTATTTCAGTTTCCGGGATCCCTATCTTTTTCAGTACATCAAGACGGATTATGTTTACTGAGCTTCCATTATCAATCAGGACCCTGCGAACAAAATGGTTAGCAATATATAAAGTAACCACAAGACTATCATGATGAGGATCCTGAACATGAGAACGGTCACTCTCATCAAAAGATATAAGTTTGTCCTGAGTTAGGGTGGACGTCCGGACAGGTCTGTCACCCTGTTAAGATTTGGACTCCTTAGCATGCTTCTTGGCTGAGGAATATGAAGTGCCGCAGATGTCCGAGCCTCCTGAGATGAAGTTGATTATCTGGGCATCCTGTGGTGGAGAAGCTGCTCTCTGAGGCACCTTGTCGGCTTCCTGAGTCTTGACCTTCTTTCTGCCTAGCAATTCTTTAAGATGCCCCTTGCTGAGTAGATAGCTGATTTCCTTTTGGAGTGTTATACATTCGTCTGTTAGGTGGCCAAAATCTTCATGGAACGCACACCACTTGGCCTTGTCTTTCCAGGATCCTTGCTTGGCATCGGACCTGGGCCATCTTGCTTTTTCACCTAGATCATGCATAGCACACATCAAACCACCAATATCAACGGAAAAACAGTATTAAGATACCTTAGGATACTCCTCATCATCATCGTCTTGGTCAACGGCATTGACTTTGCGATTTTCCGGTTTGGAGTATGGGCGAGATCTATACGGCTTCCCGGGGGATTCCGCCTTCTTGCTGTTGGGATCATATTTAGGAACCTCCAATCTTTGGTGGATCCTCTTGTCATCTTCCAAACGGATAAAGCTCAAGGCTCTACTGCGTACTTCGTCAAGGTTCCACGATTTTAAAGGCTTCCATGGCTGCTGCCATATCCAGATTAGGAATCTCAAGAGATTCTCGTCCAAATCTGGCAATGTATTCCCTGAGAGGCTCATCTGGCTTCTGAATTATTCGGTACAGGTCACATGTGAGCTTCTCAAAGGTCCTGCTGCAAGAAAATTGATTGTTAAACAAGTTAACTAAATGAGAAAATGATGTAATAGTGATAGGAGGAATGCTCAGTAGCCATTTCATGGCTGGTCCTGTTAAGGTTGATCCAAAGCCTTTGCATAGACAGGCTTCTTTGATTTCTGTCGGAATGGGATTGATCTCCATACGCTCCCGGTAATGTGCCACGTGTTCCTCAGGATCTGTAGTTCCATCATAAAGCTTAATGCTTGGAGTCTGGAAACGCTTCGGGATCTCTATTTGGGATATTGGCCAAGTAAATCTAGAGATCTTGTGGCTTTCCAGAGGAACTTCAGGAATAGGTTTTAGGATCCCTGGAACATTCGATATCATCTTTTTCAACTTCTGGAGCTCCCTAGCAATACTTGGATGAATACCTGCATCATAAGGAGCACCCTGGTTAGAAACGATAGGAATTGAATTGGACATATTACCTGGGCCAGGATTCTGGACTGGAGTCATAAAAGCCGTACTCTCCTAATCGCATGGTTCCATCTGAATTTGTTGGAATCCTGCCGAGGCATCCATGAAGGTGAGCATCTCGTGACCAGCCGTAGCATCTACCATAGCATCAATATGGGGAAGTGGAAACGGATCCTTAGGACAGGCTTTGTTCAAGTCTGTGTAATCAACGCAAACTCTCCACTTTCCATTTTTCTTCTGGAACACCACCACATTTGCTAGCCCCTAGGATATTTGACTTCTCTAATCATCTTTGTTTTGAGAAGCTTGTCGACTTCCTCCTGGATGATTATATTCTTTTCTTGAGCAAACTTCCTCCTTTTTTGCTGTATAGGCCTGAAAGAAGGATCTAAACCAAGTTTATGAGTAATTACATGTTTAGGGATACCTGTCATATCTTCATTCTTCCAGGAGAAAGTTGAAGTTCTGGCTTTGAGAAGCTGGAATAATTCCTGCTCAACATTTGTTGGGATGCTTGTTCCCACGAGCACCTTGATTTCAGGATTCCCAGGGTCTAGAGGCACTTCTTTGACATCCAGCTCCCTGTTCTCCTGTACTTCAGGTGCCTTTTTCTGTAATTGCTATCCCTTCATCACCTTAGTGGTGTTCTTCATTGAGTCGAATAACAGTTCTTAGCTTCCTGCTGGTCGCTTTCAATTCTTACAACTCCCCAGGGTGTAGGAAGCTTGATACACTGGTGATAGGTTGAAGGGACTGCCTTCATCTCGTGAATCCATGGCTTGCCAAGAATAATATTGCAACAAGTGAGAGAATCTATAACACAAAATTTTTGCATAGAGTTTACCCCCTCTATATATACTAGCAACCTGATATCCCCAACGGTGCTTTTAGTTTCACCGTTGAAGCCAACTAGGACTGAGGATCTTGCAACTATTTCAGTTTCCGGGATCCCTATTTTTTTTAGTACATCAAGACGGATTATGTTTACTGAGCTTCCATTATCAATCAGGATCCTGCGAACAAAATGGTTAGCAATATATAAAGTAACCACAAGACTATCATGATGAGGATCCTGAACATGAGAACGGTCACTCTCATCAAAAGATATAAGTTTGTCCTGAGTTAGGGTGGACGTTCGGACAGGTCTGTCACCCTGTTCAGATTTGGACTCCTTAGCATGCTTCTTGGCTGAGGAATACGAAGTGCCCCAGATGTCCGAGCCTCCTGAGATGAAGTTGATTATCTGGGCATCCTGTGGTGGAGAAGCTGCTCTCTGAGGCACCTTGTCGGCTTCCTGAGTCTTGACCTTCTTTCTTCCTAGCAATTCTTTAACATGCCCCTTGCTGAGTAGATAGCTGATTTCCTTTCGGGGTGCTATACATTCGTCTGTTAGGTGGCCAAAATCTTCATGGAAGGCACACCACTTGGTCTTGTCTTTCCAGGATCTTTGCTTGGCATCCTTCCTAGGCCATCTTACTTTTTCACCTAGATCATGCATAGCACACATCAAACCACCAATATCAACGGAAAAAAAGTATTCAGATACCTTAGGATACTCCTCATCATCATCGTCTTGGTCAACGGCATTGACTTTGCGATTTTCCGGTTTGGAGTATGGGCGAGATCTATACGGCTTCCCGGGGGATTCCGCCTTCTTGCTGTTGGGATCATATTTAGGAACCTCCAATCTTTGGTGGATCCTCTTGTCATCTTCCAAACGGATAAATCTCAAGGCTCTACTGCGTACTTCGTCAAGGTTCCTGCAAGGAGCCATGACAAGGTCATCATAAAAACGTGAATCTTTGGAGAGCCCCATTTTGAAGGCTTCCACGGCTGCTGCCATATCCAGATTAGGAATCTCAAGAGATTCTCGTCCAAATCTGGCAATGTATTCCCTGAGAGGCATCTGGCTTCTGAAGTATTCGGTACAGGTCACCTGTGAGCTTCTCAAAGATCCTGCTGCAAGAAAATTGATTGTTAAACAAGTTAACTAAATGAGAAAATGATGTAATAGTGTTAGGAGGATTGCTCATTAGCCATTTCATGGCTGGTCCTGTTAAGGTTGATCCAAAGCCTTTGTATAGACAGGCTTCTTTGATTTCTGTCGGGATGGGATTGATCTCCATACGCTCCCCGTAATGTGCCACGTGTTCCTCAGGATCTGTAGTTCCATCATAAAGCTTCATGCTTGGAGTCTGGAAACGCTTCGGGATCTCCACTTGGGATATTGGCCAAGTAAATCTAGAGATCTTGTGGCTTTCCAGAGGAACTTCAGGAATAGGTTTTAGGATCCCTGGAACATTCGATATCATCTCTTTCAACTTCTGGAGCTCCCTAGCAATACTTGGATGAATACCTGCATCATAAGGAGCACCTTGGTTAGAAACGATAGGAATTAAATTGGACATATTACCTGGGCCAGGATTCTGGACTGGAATCCTGGGATTATATCCATAGCCTACTGGGATGCTCGGCTCTGTAGAGGCTGCTGTTTGCATTGGGATGACGTCACCATCATGCACTTCTGAGGAGCTGGTCTTGAAGATTCATACAGAAACAGAAGGGTTAGAGTATTGATATCCTTGGGGATTCTGGCATGGATTCCCAGCAGAAAAAGGATATCCTTGAGATGATGAGGCTGAGGATCCCAACAATGGTGGAATCCAAGGACTCTTGTAGCGTGACTGTAAGGATTCTGGTGGGACAGCTCCTGAGAATCCAGCAGTACTTTCCGCATATCCAGCGGCCTGAGAAGTCATTGTAGGGGTTGTAGTAAAGCCTGATGTTGATTTGTAATTGTAGCGAGACGGATCTGAGGATCCTGAAGCATTGAAGTCAAGATGCCTGGGAAATAGAGGACTTTGTTCCTCTACAGGTTTCTTAGACTTCTTAAGCTCTTCAATTTCCTTCATCACCGTTTGATTGGTTTTTTCATGCTGATCCATTTGATTCTTCACCTGCTTAATCAAGGAAAATAAATCATTGTTAGTAATAACAGGATCAACAGATTGGACCTGGGATCCTGTGAAGACAGGATAATCGGTTTTCCTCGGCTGCTCGTCCACTTTCTTCTGACGGTCATTAGTCTTCTTCTGGCTTCCTGGAAAGGAAGGAAGAGGAGGAATGGAGGACGATGTAGAGGCCGAGACGGTTTTTTGCGGGTTAGACATTTTTGAGATTCGAGATCAAATGAAGTGAATAAGGTATAGGATTTTGGTAAGATTAAGCACCACTTGCCCCACGGTGGGCGCCAAACTGTTTTGGTCAAAAATTCACTTAGGAATCATGTATTCCAAACTTAGATAGTGGGGTAGTGTGCTTAATGATCAAATAAGCAAATAATCCAAGTTAGGATGGTGACACAAGGATTTAGCGAGGAAAACTCCAGAATCCTTCGAGTTACCTCTAGGAATCCTGGATAAAAACCTCGGGAGCCGGCCGAATAGCCGCCTCCTAGTCAATATTATTGATATTCCAATAAATCGGTACAAGGGGTTGGAGGTTTGATCGATCAGAGCTAAGTGCTACAATGTTTGCAGTAGTAATCGAACTATGTCGAGTGTGGTGTGTGTTCCTATTGATCGAATCCTTATTTATATAACAAACTAACTACTAACTAACTATCCGGGATTCTCGGGATCTCTTCTCTCCACTTCTCTTGACCGTTGAAGGAGGTTCGACCCACTCTACCACGTGCAAGTTAGTTAAGACCGAGTCTTCAGGAGGTAGTTAAACTCTTTAACATTCCTGAAAACAAATAAAACACATGGCAAAAATAGAGGTTAGTCGATAATAAATATTCAGGATACCTGACTGGACGGGATTCCCAAACTGTAGCGAGATTCCTGATCTTATGTAGCTTTTCTGTGAGCATCCTGAAATCGACCCCTAACAAGCATAACATAAAATGGAATATACTAAAATGAACCAACATAAGATAAAAATTGCAGCATTTGGTATATTACACATATTGATGTAACAACAGAGATACATGAGAAAATATTAAACTAAGCAATATAATTGAACCAGCATAGACCAATCCTATGATTTTACTAGCATTTGTATTAAAAAAACAGTAACAAATCAAATCATCATCGCCTACGTATTCTTATTCATCTTCATCATCACTCACAATTTCATCTTTTCCATATCCTTCATCATCTCCATCATCGTCATCATCTTCGTCTTGTTCATGATTAACCTCATCACCCGAATCTTCATCACTTTCATCCATGGGATCAGAAGCGTGTTTGTGGCAAGTACGACTATTGTGCCAGTACAACCACAATTTTGACATCTACGCTTCTTTTTACCTTTTCTCTTAAATCCCTTTTCTTCTGCAAACTTGAAGCGTTCGTGAGATCTCGACCCCTTTGTCTTCAATGTAACAAGTCTGCCTATGGGAACATCTTTAGTTTGATCATGACGTAATATACTAGCATATCTCTCCTTCTGTTTTGTTAGGTCAACTTTAAATCGACACCCATCAGCCTTGCTCACAACTTCTTTGACTTGATCACAGAACAGTGTTAGTTCTTCCATATTACTTACCAAACGATTTACAACGTACTTCGTAGACATCATAATTTCTTTGACAAGACCTTTATCATTCTCACCAATGGGATTATCCCCCTCCCATTCAAATCTAGGACTAGTAGACACATTTGGAACTGCATCTCTGGTCCACCTACGCATGATATATTTCTCTAGAAAGCTCTCAACCTCACATATAGTTAAAACATAAAAAATATGCCGACAGAGAACCCCATACTGTTCATAACGATTACATGTGCATGTTAATGTCATGTCACTTTCCCTGAAAACAACCTAAAAAAGAAAGGAAAAAATAACTACAAGTTATCAATATGACAGCTGTTGAGGGTGTATTTTCAAGATGCTCACAAGAAGCTCAGATAGATTAGGAATCCTAATGCAGTCTGGGAATTCCACTTGTCCAGGTATCTTGATTTATTTTATTCGACAAACCCTTGTAATTGCCACGTGTTTATTTGACCCAGGTGTTAGGGGTCGATTTCAGGATGCTTACAGAGAAGCTGCGCAATACTAGGAATCTCACTACGATTTGGGAATCCCGTCCAGTCAGGTATCCTGAAATTTAATTATCGACTAACCCTTATTTTTGCCATGTGCTTTATTTGTTTTCAGGAACGTTATGGGACTTAACCAACTCCTGAAGACTCGGTCTAAAACTAACTGGCACGTGGAGAAGTGGGTCGCATCTTCCTCAACGGTCAAGAGAAGTGGAGAAAGAGGATCCCGGGAATCCCGGATAGTTAGTTAGTTGTTATTTGTTATATAAACGAGGACTCGATCAATAGGGACACACACAACACATTCACACTAGCTTGTTTACGAATACAAATCATTGTAATACTTAGCTTTGATCGATCAAACCTCCAACCCGTTGTAACGAATTGCTCGATCCTTAATAATATTGACTTGGTGGCGGTTTTCCAGCCGGCACCCGAGGTTTTTATCCAGGATTCCTAGAGGCAACTCGAAGGATTCTGGAGTTTTCCTCGCTAAATCCTTGTGTCATCATCCTAGCTTGGATTACTTGCTCATTTGATCGTTAAGCACTCTACCTCACAATCTAAGTTTGGAATACAGGATTCCTAAGTGAATTTTTTACCAAAACAATTTGGCACCCACCGTGGGGCAAGTGGTGCTTAGTCTTACCAAAATCCTATATCTCCTTCGCTTAATTCGATCTCCAATCCCAAAGATGTCAAACCCACAGAAATCCGTTTCGGCCTCTACCTCGTCCTCCATTCCTCCTCTTCCTTCCGCTCCAGGAAGCCAGAAGAAGACTATGGACCGTCAGAAGAAAGTGGACGAGCAGCCGAGAAAAATTGACTATCCTGTCTTTACGGGATCCCAGGTTCCATCTGTTGATCCTGTTATTACTAATAATGATCTGTTTTCTTTGATTAAGCAAGTAAAGAATCAAATGGATCAGCAAGAAAAAACCAACTTAACGGTGATGAAGGAGATTGAAGAACTAAAGAAATCTAGGAAGCCCATAGAAGAACAAAGTCCTCTGTTCCCTATACATCTTGATTTCAATGCTTCAGGATCCTCAGATCCGTCTCGCTACAATTACAAATCAGCATCAGGCTTTACTACAGCCCCTATAATGACTTCTCAGGCCGCTGGATATGCGGGAAGTACTGCTGGATTCTCAGGAGCTGTCCCACCAGAATCCTCACAGTCACGCTACAAGAGTCCCTGGATTCCACCATTGTTGGGATCCTCGGCCTTGCCGTCTCAAGGATATCCTTTTTTTGTTGGAAACCCAAGCCAGAACCCTCAAGGATATCAATACTCTAACCCTTCTGTTTCTGCAGGAATCTTTAAGACCAGCTCCTCAGAAGTGCATGACGGAGACGTTATCCCCATGCAAACAGCGACCACCACAGAGCCGAGCTTCCCAGCGGGCTATGAATACGGTTCTGGGATTCCAGTCCAGAATCCTGACCCAGGTAACATGTCTAATTCAATCCCTATTGTTTCTAACCAGGGTGCTCCGTATGATGCAGGTATTCATCCAAGTATCGCCAGGGAGCTCCAGAAGCTGAAAGAAATGATATCAAATGTTCCAGGGATCCTGAAACCTATCCCGGAAGTTCCTTTGGAAAGCCACAAGATCTCTAGATTTGCCTGGCCAATATCTCAGGTGGAGATCCCGAAGCGTTTCCAGACTCCAAGCATGAAGCTCTATGATGGAACCACAGATCCTGAAGAACACGTGGCACATTACCGGGAGCGTATGGAGATCAATCCCATTCCGGCAGGAATTAAAGAAGCCTGTCTATTCAAAGGCTTTGGTTCAACCTTAACAGGACCGGCCATGAAATGGCTACTGAGCATTCCTCCTAACACTATTACATCATTTTCTCATTTAGTCAACTTGTTTAACAATCAATTTTCTTGCAGCAGGACCTTTGAGAAGCTCACAGGAGACCTATACCGAATAATTCAGAAGCCAGATGAGCCTCTCAGGGATTATATCGCCAGATTCGGACGAGAGTCTCTTGAGATTCCTAATCTGGATATGGCAGCAGCCGTGGAAGCCTTTAAAATGGGGCTCTCCAAAGATTCACGTTTTTATGATGACCTTGTTATGGCTCCTTGCAGGAACCTTGACGAAGTACGCAGTAGAGCCTTGAGATTTATCCGTTTGGAAGATGACAAGAGAGATCCACCAAAGATTGGAGGTTCCTAAGTATGATCCCAACAGCAAGAAGGCGGAATCCCCCGGGAAGCCGTATAGATCTCGTCCATACTCCAAACCAGAAAATCACAAAGTCAATGTTGTAGACCAAGACGATGATGAGGAGGAGTATCCCAAGGTATCTGAGTACTGTTTTTCCGTTGACATTGGTGGTTTGATGTGTGCTATGCAGGATCTAGGTGAAAAGGCAAGATGGCCCAGAAAGGATGACTAAACAAGGATCCTGGAAAGACAAGACCAAGTGGTGTGCCTTCCATGAAGATTTTGGCCACCTAACAGACGAATGTATAGCACTCCGAAAGGAAATCAGCTATCTACTCAGCAAGGGGCATCTTAAAGAGTTAATAGGCAGAAAGAAGGTCAAGACTCAGGAAGCCGACAAGGTGCCTCAGAGAGCAGCTTCTCCACCACAAGATGCCCTGATTATCAACTTCATCTCAGGAGGATCAGACATGTGCGGCACTTCATATTCCTCAGCTAAGAAGCATGCTAAGGAATCCAAATCTGAACAGGGTGACAGACCTGTCCGGACGTCCACCTTAACTCAGGACAGACTTATATCCTTTGATGAGAGTGACCGTTCTCACGTTCAGGATCCTCACCATGATAGCCTTGTGGTCACTTTATATATTGCTAACCATTTTGTTCGCGGGATCCTGGTTGATAATGGAAGCTCAGTGAACATTATCCATCTTGATGTGCTCAAAAAGATGGGGATCCCAGAAACTGAAATAGTTCCAAGATCCTCAGTCCTAATTGGCTTCAGCGGTAAAACTAAAATCACCGTTGGGGATATCAGGTTGTCGGTATATATAGAGGGGGTGAACTCTATGCAAAAATTATGTGTTATAGATTCTCTCTCTTGTTGCAATATTATTCTTGGCAGGCCATGGATTCACGAGATGAAGGCCGTCCCTTCAACCTATCACCAGTGTATCAAGCTTCCTACACCCTGGGGAGTTGTAAGAATTGAAAGTGACCAGCAGGAAGCCAAGACCTGTTACTCAACTTCGATGAAGAACACCACTAAGGTGACGAAGGGATAGCAATTACAGAAAAAGGCACCTGAAGCACAAGAGGACAGGGAGCTGGATGTCAAAGAAGTCCTTCTTAAAGACCCTGAGAAACGATAACGGTTTCTCGCGACACGCTACAAATAATCCTAAACTTAAACCTATAGATAGGATAAGTAGGGTATCAATCCAGGGAATTAGTGGTCACTAGTGATTTAGAATTTAACTACCTAACTAAATTAACTACCTAAATCCAGATTACCGTCACTAATCTAAATTGACCTAAATTAAACTAACCTAATTTATCTAAGGAATTAACTAAAATTGTCTCTTGGCTATTTTCGAGTGAATTGATTGATTAACTACTAATTAACTAACTTAACAACTAAGGAAATTACTAAAGCTAAGATTACTTATATGACAAGTTAACTACTTTTGGATCCTGTTTGGCTACCGATCTGGACAAAACCTAAACAATTGTCAATAACACATAGACATGATCCCCAATTGCTTAGTTGACCTAATAACCTAAGTTCCTAGTGGGCTGCTTAGTTCCTTCCGTAAGAAAAGGCTAGATCATGACAGTGGACCATTAAAACCCTAGTTTACTAGTTAATTAAACAAGTTCAGCATGCGGGTGCTCGTCGGTTGCAAGGAAAACCGAAACAACTAACAATTAACAGTTAAGAACAGAACGAATCCACACAACCATTCACCAAAAGCAGTTAAAAGAAATTAGCCAATAATCATGACGAAGAAATCTAATATTGTCCCTACCAAATTGTTCATCATAACAATTAACCAACTAAAATCTGAAAACTCTCAAAACACCAAATTAAAATTGAACATACGAATAAAAAAACAAACCAAACTATCTTTGCTTTGTGTCTTTGATGTCTCCGAATATACACAGCAGCCAAAGGGCTGCGCCTCTTTTCAATTTAATTCCCCCAAACCTTATAGACCGACTTTACTTTTAACCCCTTTTAGTCCATCGTGGCCCACAATGATGTCAACTTCTGTTCTACTCGAATATGCAGCCCAAATATGTAATGGACTACAAATAATTGCAAGCGGCCCATTTTATATTGTTATAGTCCACGTATGAAATGTTGAACTCCTCCCTTTGTTGCCACTGTTAACTTCCTTCAATTCTTCACTTATTGTTATTTAATTAAAAACTTCATTGCTCTACAAAATCATCATCCAATTCTCATAAATAGAGAACAAGTATATATTTTGTTCCATAAAAACTAATATTTAAAAATAAGAACCATCTCAAGCTCAATTTAATTACACCAATTAGCTTGTTCACACTCAACACACTAATTATTCAGAACCCACTTAAACTACCACATTTCTAACTTTTTAGCTTCAACACGTAAAACACAACTCATAGGAAATAGGATGAGAATTAATATATTATAACTAGTAAAAATGTAGAATTAAA